>JAEMPF020013904.1:35513-45513 GCA_022496165.2 Catalaphyllia jardinei
CAAAGGGTTGCAAGCCATTCATGTGAGACCTTACGAGAGCTGCTACATCGCCCCCTCCCCCTCCCAAAAAAAAAACTTTCAGACTAACTTTTCATTACAAAATAATATTTGTACTCCCAAACACTTGGCTAGATAACGCAGCCGATAGTGTTACCGTAAGACGTACTTATTTTAACATTTTAGCTCCACTGGGTGAAAATGCTATGAACGTCGGTGCCAGTCCCTTCAACAGTAGTTCTGTGGTTGTTTCCTGGAGTCCTCCTCAGACCCCACAAGGTGTCATTACTAGCTACATCGTCTACAAGTACCAGCCTCCTTCAAGTCTTACTGCCGTGAGAGCTGCAGAGGTACCTGGGTCCCAGCGGCAAGGCGTGGTTGCTGAGCTGACGCCATACACAGAATATAAATTCACAGTCAAAGCTTGTAACAGTTACGCTTGCTCAGGACATAGCCCAGAAGCCCTTGCGCAGACACGTCCTGCGGGTATGTTGAACAAAATGATGTATTTTTTGTTCTCGCTCCAGTGATCGCGCAATTCAAAACACTCATAAACAAAGGTTTGAATAAAGAAAAGGCTTAGTAATAGGCCCCTTCCGAGTTTTTCTTTGCCCAAGTTTAATTGCGAAACCTTTCATATGAATTATGAGTTCTGCGTGCAGTTTCATTTTTATGCAAATCAAAGTCATTTTTGTAAGAATGGCTTTGCTCTTAGACTCGCTTTCAAACAGAGGCACAAGGGAACTCCGAAATGGCCTATTGACAGATCGAACGACTATTGATTAATTGATTGTGTTATTAGTTGCAAATGTTCTGAAGGATCGGCGAATAAGGAGCATACCCAAACCCAAATTCCATCAAGAAAAACAAACAAAAAAAAATCAACGTTTATAATGAGCACAGGCATAGATTTAAAAAGGCTTAGGATAATTTTCTCTCAGGCACAACGAGGGAAGCGTCTAATTCATAAGGCTGTCCAAAGAAATTGATAATGCTGTTACTAGCCACTGTCTAACTTGTGTTTGTTTGGTCGCTTTATTTTTAGCTCCCGAGGGACAAGGACAGCCCACGGTGCGCTCAGTTGATTCATCCACAGTGTACCTAAAATGGTCCCAACCTCAGACTTCTAACGGCCCTTTGCCGCCGAGTTACAACTTGAGTCGAGCCTACTCTGCACTGTACTTCCCGCCTCCATTTGTGACAGCCGGAGTACACTTCCCAGGCCTTGGATATTACAAGTTTCCATCCGACTTCGTTAGACCTGGTGCAAGCAACGATATTCAGTTCTGGTTCCGCACCCAGTATGCGGATGGATTGCTGCTGTTCCTGGCATCAGATGGCTCTCAGACCGACATGCTGGCAGTCCAGTTGGTAAACGGTAAACCGTGGTTAATATTTGATTGCCAGGATGGTCCGGCGGCCTTCACAATCAGCCAGTCAGTTCGCTTTGACGATGGCGAGTGGCATCAGTTAAAAATAAAACGTGTGAGTCGTCGCGGTACACTAATAGTCGATGGCTTCCAGGCGAGTCAGGACAGCCCCGGAACGGCGACAGTGATTTCGAAAAACACTGGAGTGTACTTCGGGGGCCTTCCGTCTACCTTCGCACTTCTGAGGCAAGACACAGGTAATGCTGAGTTAAAAAGGACCAGTTTCATTGGTTGCCTACGCGGAATCACGTCAGATTCACGTCAGCTAGACTGGACTTCTGCGTTGGAAGCAGTTAGCGTTGAACCTCAGCGTAATGGTTGTCCAGCAAGAGACAAGAAGAAGGCCATACTACTCAGGGGAGGTGGCTATGTTGCCATAGACTCGACAGCAACGGATATCCTCACCAGCGACATATTCAGCTTTACATTAATTTTCCGCACCCAGTTGTCCTCTGGGCTGCTTCTATTTGCATATGGACCAACAACAACGTTTGCCATTCAGTTAGCGCAAAACCAGATCAAAATCATGTACGTAACATCAAGTGTGCAAGACTCGGTCACTGTTGCGCCGCCATCTGGTGAAATTTGTGACGGAAGATGGCACAGTGTGAATATAACTAACTTCCTTGGGCTCTTAACGGTCATTGTCGATACCAACACTGTTGTTAGAGCCGGTATCACCAACCTGGTCATACAGAATATTTTTTACGTAGGCGGGGTCCCGTGGGGTTCCTCAGCCGAGACAGTTGCCCAGCAGGCTGGGGTGAATGTGGAGTCATCATTCGGTGGTTGTATGATGGTTCAGTCTACTGAAATAGAAATCGATTACCTTAACGGTGTCACTGCTATGCACAATGCTGACCTTGACGGCTGTCTTCCTGAGTCCACAATAGCGGTCAGCGGTCAAATGGGAAAATGTTTTCCTTTCAATAGCTCTGTTGTGTTCTCTGGAAAGACCGAGATGTTTAATGACTCTTCAGTTGATGTGTTCACTGGTAAGTTTTGCAGAAAGATCATCTCCGATTTGTTTTCCTTGTTTATACTGACGTAAGTTCCTGGTGCTATTTCAGCTTGATTTTCCCTTAATTAGATGCTATCAGTTTTATTAATGTAATGCAACCTGTTACTATTTTCATTTTTTTTTCTCCTTAAAATGAAAGTTGGCTCTTAGATACCAAAATGACACTGAATAGCATAAGGCAAATCATTTATACGATCTTATTTGCATTTTTTCGAAAACTGGTGGTGTAGTGTTTTCTCCGCAAGTTTTGTCCGAGGGTTTAACTCATAGGATGCTCGAAAATGAGACGAATGAATTGATTGTGTAGAAGAATTAACTCATCTCGACAAATGACAGTACCCCTATTTCCTCCTTCCTCTAGGACTTATGAAGACGCGACAATGGCAAAGTGGGTGGTTGAGGGGTTCAAGGCTAAACTAAAAGCTAACAACACTTCTGTAGGTTTGGATACTTACTGTTTCTTTTATCTGATATTAGATTATCTTTACCGCGTGGACAGTTATCATGTTGGAACTACAGGCTCAGCTAAAAGTGCCTGGATTGCTTCTCGCAGTGGTCAGGGAGGTAAGAGAGTAAATGACCTTTTAGGCTCGACTATAGCAAGTTATTTCTGAATGCTTTTATGAAAGCCGAGATCTAAACCAACCTACTTGTCCAGACAGTAATAGCAGAGATATAATTTATGAGGCCTTCGCTTAGTGGCTATTTAGCCCTACGTATTTACCACATTTAACTAAGCTGTAAGAAACAGTATGAAACTTATCGACAAATGGTTTTGGAATCTAACCTAACTTTCTAAAGAGAGAGGAGCGAATTTAACCCTGAAAGACTTAAATCTCACTTTGTTTTCATTTCCAAAAAGCTCCTGCTGGTCTCCAAGCCCCTACACAATTGATACCACTGCCGGGCGGCAAAACAGTGAGAGTAGCCTGGACACCACCAGAGCGACCCAACGGAGTCATCTCAGAGTACAGGATACTTTCGTACCGTGTACACCCCCCACAGTCAACACCTGACGAAACAGTCATCGCAGACACAAGTGTTCTTAACGCTACCATCACAGCACTTCAACCTTACACCACGTATGAAATTAGAATTCAGGCCTTCACGGTCGGTGGAAGTGCAGTGGGGCCTGGTAAAAATGTCACCACTGAAGAATCAGGTATTTTATATTGCTCATGTTTTTGTTAGTACTATCCGCTTACTCTGCACTGCGGGCGTATTGAACGAGCAGGCCTGTGCGCCTCCGTCACCTTGGAAAACAGTGGATATTAGACATGAGTAAATATTTTTGCGCTGCAAAGTGGCGGCCAATTACGCGAGCGAAACAAACCTACAGTCTCCAAGCAAAGACGCGTGCACAGGCTATGGTCCGCAAAGTGAACTCGGTTTAGAATCTATCTCGAGTGGCTTCTTTTTTGTTTAATTTAATTTACATTTATTTCATCCTTTATTACTTTCGTAGTTCCGGACAGTGTCCCAGGCGCTACAGCTGTACGGCGTCCAAAGGAGCTTGAGGTGCACTGGAGCGAGCCTCGACAGCCTAATGGTATTATAATTCAGTATAATCTGACACTGGATGGACAAGTGGTGTACAGCGGAACAAATAACAACTTTACAATCCAAGGCTTGCAGGTTTACACCGAATATGTACTTCAGCTTACGGCCTGTACACGAATTGGTTGTGCCCGAGGACCGGTGGTCCGCATAAGAACCGGCGAGTTGCCCCCGCAGGGAGTAAAGGCTCCAGGGGTATTGGTGCGCGGAAGAACCGAGGTTGAAGTATCCTGGGAAGTGCCAAGAATCCTCAATGGGGAAATTGTGCGTTACGAAATCCTGTTCGCAACCAGGGATGTTTTGAGTGCGTATGTCTCGAAATTCAATGCTACTGCAGATGAATTTGACACTGTTATCGGAAATCTGACAGCAGGGACATTGTATTATGTTCGAGTACGTCCCTTCACCGGAGGCGGCGGGACATTTAGTAATGCGACACATGTAACAACGCACGAGGATGTCCCGGATGATATCCCAGCTCCCACAGTGGTCGCTGACAGTCCATACACTTTATCCGTCATCATGTTGCCACCAGATAAACCAAATGGAGTCATTACGCGCTATGAACTGTACCAAGACTCCATAACGGACCCAGTGTTAAACGTAACCCAACTCACAAACTATACAGCAAGAGGTTTCGCACCGTACAGCCGTCATACATTCCGCGTTCGAGCGTGCACGGCACAAGGCTGCGCCTACGGTGCGCTAGCGGAGGCGTTCACTCAAGAAATTGAACCAAATGGTACAGTGACTCTGACGATAAGCATCCGCAATGCTACAGCGGTTAACGCTCGGTGGACACGCGTGGCAGTACCTAACGGAAGGCTGGTCTACAACTTGATGGTTTATGGTAGATTTATTGTGCAAGGTTCCGTTGAGTTAGAAACTGAGCAACGTATAGAGACTGCTATTTCTGTCGAGGAAGCTGAAAAGGATTTTATCTACGATGGCCTTCTTCCCTATACTACTTACACATTCTGGGTTAACGCGTCTAATTCTGTTGGCTTTGTTTTAAGTAACAACGTTACTAACTCCACCCCCGAAGGAGGTAAGTTGTTGCACACAGTCAACAGGAGTAGAATTATAGTAGAAGTGATTAAGAGTAACGTTGTAAGACTTTTCCCTAGGAAGAAAACTTAGCCTGTGCTCGACGCTAACATTGCTGCAAGTCGCGATTCCGAGTGAAAAATTTCATTGGCTTTTCAACTTAGATGTAACTTTAGTAGACACGCAAGCAACGGTAGCATCACACGATCAGAACTTTGAAAACCGCGGAATGAAACCAACGAAGTTCAACTCTTGTAAACAAACGCCCTCGTCCACCATTGGTTATGATCTGTAGAGGTGGTAGATGTTTAATTCGATTCGTGCTTCGGTTTTCCACAATCAGTCGGCGATTATCATGTGAAGAATTTAAAGACATCTTACTGCACTGAAGAAATAACTTTCAAAGGGAACGAAATATCTAAATACTTTGTAAACTATGGTGAAAATAAAAAAAACGATGCTAGAGTCAATAATGGATAAAAAAGAGGAACCAGGATGGTTACTATCCTTTATTACTTTAAATGGACATTGCCCACTGAGAAAATTCTTTTAGTCATCAATCCTAACTGCTCGTGTTTCCGCGTGAGGCCGCCCTCGTTAGAAGTTCATATGGTTTCATTTTTTTTAAATCGTCTTTAATCTGATTAAATTCCAGTTCCCGATGGTTTAAAAGCGCCCAACGTCACCGTGTTGAGTTCAACCTCCGTACATGCCACATGGGGACAGCCCGCATTGCCTAATGGGATTGTTGTTGGCTATGGACTGATTCAGAAAACTGGCGGCGCTGAAACAGTTCTGTTCAGTGGAATTGGATTTAATCTTACGGTCACTAACCTCCAGCCTTTCACGGTCTACGAATTCCGCGTGAATGCCACTACTGTTGCAGGGTCTGGGTTTAGTGAGTGGACTCAGGTTATGACCCTTGAAGATGGTAAGTTTGTGGCATCGTGTCTTTTCTTGAAAATGATATTACTCGAATATATTATGACTTTGTGTTCTTTTTCTTTTAGTTCCCAGCTCGCCAGATCCACCATTATTCAGGAACGTGACTTCAGCTTCTGTAACAGTAGTCTGGGACCCACCAGCTGAGCCCAATGGTGTGCTGCTACACTACATCATCTATCAAAATGGCACCGAGATCCAGAGAGTCATGGGAAACGTTACTAGCTATGTTGTAACTGGTCTCCAGCCCTTCTCTGTCTACATTTTCAAGCTGGGTGTGTGTACTAAGGAGGGCTGTAGTAACAGCTCTGAGTCTGCCCCACAAAGGACTCTGGAATCTGGTACGAGTTCCTTTATGCTCTTAACGTGTGACTGTATTTCTGCTTTTAACTACAGATTCCTGCTTTGAACAGCAGATGGTATCATACCTACAATGAGCGACCAGGGTGTTGAGACACTTCAAAGTAAAATTCGGTTTTCGAGGCATCTGGGAAACATTTAACACCCCCTCCCCCCGAACCCTTTCACCCAAACAATGTTCATTTGGCTGTTTCTAAGACTGCACAGACGTTTGATCACTTTTGACAAATAACTTTTAACCTTCCCAATCCTTGCAGCCAATCACAGGTTCATTTGATGATTTCCCTTGTTTTAGACTAACTTGCTTTGTGACTGGTCAAACATCAATAAACCTAAGTCTAAAAATACCCCAGGAAACATTCAATTCAGTCCTGGCCATGTCTTTTAGGACTTTACAATACGCATTCCTTTTGGTTTTGTAAATATCGTTTGACAAATTCGCATCAAAATCAACTTGCCCAAATTGGACAACTCTAATAGTCTTCGGCATCCACCCACATTGAATGCATAATTTGAAGGCAGTCCTCTTACTAGATCATGACCGGATATCGACCTAAAGATCCTGTGCTGTGTGTTTTGTAACGACTTGCAGGTCCCCAAGGTTTATCTGCACCAAGGCTGTTATCGTTGTCTGGAAGGACTGTGGTAATAGAATGGGATCCTCCCACTATACCAAATGGCATCTTACAGAAATATCTTATCCAGCGGCGCGTGTTGGGAAGTAGTAATCCGTCCAACGTTGCTGAAGTGAACGCATCTCTTTCACGGCGTTATGTGGATAATGCCGCTCGGCCTATAACTGCGTATCAGTATCGCATAATTGCCTACAACAGTGGACCTGGAGAGCCCAGTCCTTACAGTAATGTTACTACAGGCGAAGGAGGTAAGACTGACAGTAGTGTACGTCACTGGGAAACGAGTCCGTCGTCGACCAAACCAATCGCAACACCCACCCACCCCATTTTGATATATATACCCTAAATCTATCAGCGAAAAAGTCAATGAAACAAGGGCCTCGTCTTTTGTAAGAACTGCTGTACTTTCATTTTCGGCAATGATGTTACTTGGTGGGAGGAATACATTGAGAAATGGAACACGAATTTTTTACGGAAGTCCCGGATACTAGACACAAGTAGTCTTTTTTTTAAACCCACAGGGTTCGTACAGGTCATGGAAAATTAAAGTTTTGTTTGATAGAATATTTCCTGCAGATGACAACGCAAGGACAGTGTAAAATAGAGAGGAGTAAATTTAAGCAGCATAAACGGCACGCATTTTAGTGAATGCCAGAGTGTGTGTGTTATGGTCAAAAAATGCTCTAAAACAAGTAAGGGTTTTGAATTTTTGAAACTGATAGGCGTAAATTTAAGGTCTTGGAAAACTTGAAAAGGTCATGGAAAAAGTCATGGAAAGTCATGGAATTTGAAGAGCTCAAAAGAGGACAAACCCTGACCCATGAGCAACCGAAGCCCACGGTCACTCACTGCTTTGTTTACTTACATTAATCAACTGACATTTGTCCTTCTTCACCAGATCCCGAGGGTATCGCAGCTCCCATTGTCCGAGCGCTCAGTCCATACGCTTTACATGTGGCCTGGACCCGACCCAGCGCTCCTAATGGTGTTGTCACGCACTATATTATCAAAGTCAACGACCAACACAACTCACGCAACACCACTGTCAGTGCTAACGCGCCGCTTGAGGTCAACGTGACTTCTTTGGATCCCTACATCCTGTATAGCGTCATTGTTAGCGCATGCACAATTGGGGGATGCGGAAGCAGTTCGCCGACTCATTTGCGTACGCTTCCTGCGAAGCCCGAAATGCAACCCGCGCCAGTAGCTGAAGCGGAGTCCCAGACTTCCTTGCGCGTTAGGTGGGATGCACCGCTTAGGCCTAACGGGGTGATCTTGCGGTATGAGCTTTTCAGGAGCACAGTGGAGGACCTGGTGGAAAATAACATCACTCAGCCAACAGAGTTTGTAAAGGTGTTTCAAGGAACGCCTTTAGTTACCGAGTATCTTGATACAGGCCTCGGAATCTTCTCGTCACATCAATACAAGGTAAACTGCTTTGTAAAGGTCTTTGCCTGTTAGTAATGCCACAGGCAGGCAGATTTAAGGACCTGATCCTTTTGACCAAATAACAAAGTTTCTCAATGAAGGTTATAGCAAAAATATGCGAAAAACAGTTGGAGAGTTTGACCGTGAGTCAATTGACCAATCTTAGTTTTTCATCATTTTCAGGTCACAGTAGTCACTGGTCAAGGTAACACCACTAGCAACTCATCCCTACCCTACAGAACAAGCCCTGCCCCTCCCTTGGCGGGCGCCACTGTCAATGGAACTGCCCTGAATCACACCTCAGTGTTGGTCACTTGGTTTCCTCCTGGGATCCAGAAGCTCCGTGGTATGGTTTCATCGTATATTTTAGAGATTGAAGAAACGTCGGCGCCATCTTCTCCTGTGAGCCGCGTGGGGTCGTATCCCGGAGACCAGACCCGTGCGATGGTTACAAATCTCAAGGCCAACACTGTTTACAAATTTTACGTAAGCTTTGTTTCCTGTTATCCTTCACAATATTGTTCTAAAATTAACCTTGTTTGTTTAAGAATGTCAAGCCATCCAAAGTGGGTGTATCCAAAAACCTTTAGCAATGTTGTGCTTTTGCATGATTTTCTCTTCTGCGCTTAATGTTAATTCTTAATTCTTTGCATTTACCAAAGACCTTACGTTTTTTATTTTAAATAAGTTAATATGGCTTTGCAGCAAGCTAAAATTATAACTCTGTATTTAAGGGTGATTTATTCCCAGGACTAATGGTTGAAAGTTCCACTATTGAATACAAAGGCGCTGCACAATGTGACGATTACCCATAGTTTATTTCAATTTTCTCATTAGGTTGAACTAGACAATGGAGCAGGCAGGTTCAAGAGTGATGGCTACCAAGTCAGAACTTTGGATGGAAGTAAGAGAAGCAGTAATTAGCATTGTTGTAGTATTATTAATCACCGAACCTTACACAAACCTGGAAAGGGCCTCCGCTTCTTTTCCCGAGCGTTTGTCTTATGTGTGTCGACTTTTTGTTGCTGGTCGTGTCGCTACTCTGGAAGCAATTGCTTTTGGAAAGCGTAGTGATATTCCAATAGAAATTGGGAAATTTTTACTTGTTTTTTTTTTACCGTTATGGTTAAGCTCGCGGTTTTCATATTGGTAACTGGCTGGTTTTTTGTTGTTGTTGTTTTAGTGCCCGAGGGATTCGGTCCACCTGCATTGTACAGTCTAAGCAGCAGCGAGATCCGTGTGAGCTGGAATCCACCAACAGAGCCCAATGGAGTTGTGATACTGTACAAAATCTACGTGTAAGTACACGCCTGTTAATATTTATTATCGTGTGTATTTGTGTCGCTGAAAATTCAAAAACGTTCGTTCAAGAGCTCTCAACTCCTCGGCCATGCCTTGGTCAGAGCAAGCGAAGATTGCTACCTTCTCCACTGCGTTATGTTCAAAATAAATTCACAACTTCCAAACTGCAAGCCCTAAACAGAAATCGTGTATAAATATAGATGCTTAACCACTAACATCTTGTTCCTCTTACGTAGAAATGATACCTTATGGACCAACGCGACTGGAGTTGAGCGACAAGC
>JAEMPF020019015.1:2500-5000 GCA_022496165.2 Catalaphyllia jardinei
GAGTTGGTAAAGATTCGAGCCGACGCTTCGGTTCAGCTCATCAAAATACTCAACTCTTTGAAAACGATGGATTTTTCGCAAGAACAGAATTGCTGGCGTTAGTTGGCGTTGAATCTCTTGTCGTGGCCAGCCGAAAAGGAGACTGAGGTAAAACTAGGTCGTCCTCTGTAGTTTTGCGGCATTTTTGCTCTCTGTCCGTCCGAGTTCACTGCTGTCGAACAGTTTCTTCATCTGTTCATTGGAAATTGGTTTCTGACCGTTTCTATGGGCTCTATTAGGCCGGCAATGTTGCCTGTTTATCTGAGGTCTTTTGCAAATTCTCTAATGCTTTGTTTGCCTCAGTAAAAGCGGAGTCAGAGATAGTGGAAAACAGTTTGATGACCGGGTGCGAGCGAAGGAAATGATCAGTGGCGGCTCTCAGATGGATTTCATTGATGAACTTTTGTAAACTGACATTGTTCCATCTTTATTCCTCGCAGACGTGCAAAAACTCTTCCGAAAAACATTCAGTTCTTCGCTTGACATTTCTTCTATCGGTTTCGAAAATTTGGTGCCACCCAGGACTAGCAAGCCATTCAGTAACATTAGGGTAAAAATTGTTATTGTTACATAATCTTCGTGAATGCGTAAAATCTCGATGTTGATGTTTGAAATTTCACAGCTTTTAAGGGAAACGTAACGAGTACGTACCGTTGAATATTCTCATTCTGAACTTTATGGCTTTTTTGTTGTTACTGGGATGGGATTGTCCTTAATTTCTTGTTTTTCTTCTGTAGACAGCTCACCGAATTTGTTTTATTTCATCCAATTTTTTGCCGGTATAATCGCTGGTAACCGAGATACAGTGAACCAATCAGAAAGCTAGAATTGCATTATCCGAGGTTTGAGAATTTAATAAGAGATGATAGATAGCCAACGAGGCGCGTATAATCATCTCATATCCCACAAGCGCGAGTGGAATAATTGTTTTATTAAAAACGCCCCCAAAATATAGAAAACTAGACCACAATTAAAACAAAAAGGCCCTTTTTGTAGATCATGGTATAATGGCTTATACCATGATGGCTTAGCCAATGAAAACTCTCAAATTGCATTTTCCAATGATCCAGTTTTTAATAACAATGTATATACCCAATAACTCAGGGAGTTGCTATTGTCTTCTAAAACAATGGAGTGCATACATAATTAATAATTCTGCATGCATAATAAATATATGGGGTTATACGGAAATCTTTCCAAAAATACTTTTGCCTTGATTATTTCTGCGCTAAGAGTCACAAATTCTCGGAAGTTATTTTCAAAACACACAACTTAAAAGTTTATGCAAATTATGTGCAATTTAATTTGACGCGTTGTTATTAGACTTTGGAGTGTTGTTTTCGCGCGGGAGTTTATCACAGATCTTTGTTTACAAACGTCAAACGATTACACTTATAATTTTTGCTTTGTGGTTTAGCAAATTTTTATGCATGGGAATACTTCAAACTCTCGACGTCTCGAAGTCCGCGTTGAAGCTCAAGCACATGAAAAAGAACTTTGGATCAATAACAGGGCCGGGTTGTTCAAAGCCAGATTAAGCTAACCCAGGGTTAGCGAGAATTTTGATTTCAATTTTGTAACTTTTTGGTTAGGTAATCTGTTTATATTGTTTGCTCTTCAGTTTTGAGCTGTAGTAATCTCAAACTTCATCAAACGTAAGAGGTTAGAAACATTTCTAAACAAGAAAAAATAATGCCTCAGTTAACATTTAACCCTGGGTTAACGTTAACCGGCTTTTGAACAACCCGGCCCAGGCCGACAATCGACCGTCGATGACCTGAATGGCAACGAACACTATCCGACGATTAGGCACTTACGGACGCACTCTGATTGGCTACGAAAACTATCACAACGCACTCTGTTTGGCTACGAATACAATGCAATACAATACATGACTTTATTCAATCTCGAATTTACAGTGTACTTGAAAAGCTAATATCTTCGAGAGAAAACTATCAGAAGATTAGGTCTACACGAACGGTAGCAACGACTCTTTGAGGCAGGTAGCCACAAAAACATTCAACTTGGTGTTTCCCACAAAACATAGAAATTCTGAGATAATCTCGGGAGGTTTCAATAACCACTTTTGTGCATATTGAGCTACTTAGAGAGACGACCCGAAACCTAAACATCTTAGAGAGACGACCCAATGAAGGTGGGACTGGCATACGTCTTAGGTAAGACCAGATATTTTGCCTTCTTGAGTCGCAAATAGTAATATTTAATTTTGAAGATGCAGGAGACTGGAACCGAGCATGTTGCAAAAGCAACATCAAAATGTGTACCATCTGGTATATTTCGTAAGGTGCAACATCCCTGCTAAGTTTCAACAGCATTGCTTCATTATTGGCGGAGATATTCTTAATTTAATTTGTGTCACACCATTGTACTTGTACAACCGGTGACGTCATCAGTGACCAAATTTGCATAAGGAAATTGTTAGGATTAAAATGGGTTGGAA
>JAEMPF020019015.1:7500-12500 GCA_022496165.2 Catalaphyllia jardinei
TATGTTTACAGCAGCAGGACAACACATCTAGTGTTGCCCTGTCCTCTGCTTAATCCAAGTGGCCAACAACACGAACTTACTGGACGCGAAAGAAACCACAAAACCATCACACGCTGAAAACCACAATCTCAAAAACTGCTACAACCACTCGATATAGGAAAGCGCACAAAGAAGCGCAAACAATAGGCTAATGTAAAACAAACCAATAAACTTCTTGCAACCACTGCAACGGAAGTGAAATAGCTGACCAATCAGAGACGACGTTCCGAGATCTTCGTGGCAACTGTTTAGCTCGCGAAAGTGAAACCGTTTTTCTTGGAGTGATTTTGGACGAGCATCTCTCATGGAAATCGCACATTGCTTATCTAGCATTTAAAGTTTCCAGGTCCGGGTGTTATCTCTAAGTCAAGCTTTTGCCTCCATCTCCCTTGTCCATCTGTATTTGCAATATTGCATAAGGGTCTGGGGGTCAACCTAACCTACTAATTTGAAACGTCTTGTATTGCTGCAAAAACTAGCTATGAGAATCATCAGTAAATCTTGTTACGACGCTCACATCGAACCAATATTTAAGAGCTGTTGTATTTTACCGCTGAATGATATGTATATAGCGGAAATACGGAAAATTACGATACCAGGAATGCCAGTTCTTTTCATGTTCCTAAGTGAAGAACTAATGTAAGACGTTTCTCGTTTTAACACCAAGGTCCCCTGTTTTTTCATTCGCTTAGTCCAGACATTGTAAGTTTAGTGTGTCAACTTTAAAAAAAAAGATGAAGAAACTACTTCTCACTTAACTGTTCCTTTCCCTACACCCTCTTTTCGTTTCACTATTATTATTCTGCCTTTGCCGTCCAGTTTATCTAGTAGTTCATCTGTAGTTATGTATGTTACCGTGACAAAACATTATTAACCATTGACAATGATCGTAAACAATTTGATTGACATTTTAATGGTTTCAGATATTAGGCTCATTAGGTTTCAGTTCAGTTCGTACACGTGTTTCATTAGAAGTGCACGCAGTTTTTCAGTTAGTATTGCTCCAGTGATTTGGTTAGACGTTGTTCACAAACTGATGTTTATTAAAATTCTTTGAAAACTCTATAAACACCGTGAGAACTAAAATAAAAGATACAAATAAATTACAAAATAAGCTTGCGAAAATAACAGAACATAAAAACATCTTACACGCTTCGAAAGTTACAAAACTGAAAGGAAAACTTAAGATCGATTTACAAATAACGGTAAAACGATGTCGTATACAACTTGACTTTATCTGAAACCTTAAATCTTAAATGTACAAATATAAACGATGAAATTGAACTTAAGCGAGTAAAGCTACAAACCGCTTACATTAACAAACTAAAATAGCGTCAAAGATAATTACCTTGGTGCTGCCTTAATCACCAGAACAATGATAAACTTGGAGAAACTCGTTAACTTGGGGTGAATCAACAGATCTTGCGTCAACTGATCTTGCTAACGATAAAACTAATCTTTTATAACGGTAATTGGTTGTCGCGGCGCTTACGCGTGAGTATTTGCGACATCACAGAACTTACTAGAAAGATCTAGAAACAAGGGTAGCGTACACTCGAAACTAATACGCATGAAAAGCCTTAAATAACTGAATACACGTACACAGAAACTTCCAGCAACTAGAAATAGTAATCTTAAGGATGCAAAGTCTAGTAATTGAGCGCTAAACAGCTTAAATACGAAACCTGTTGAAAACTTGCGCAATGTTGCGCGTGCAAAAATTTGTTACTAAAGCGCGCGTCGCTTAAGGTGTCGTACATCGCGCGCGCACAACTTAACTGCTGTCGCTACAGTTAGCTAACCAGTTTCAAGAGCAACACTAAGATCAGACATAATCCAATGTTAACGGGAAACCGGTGACAGAAGTAAGTTTTAGTTTGTGCTGTCGGTTCTTGACCTACTTTTTGTAATCAGTCTTGTAAATACTAGAATGTTTCGTAATTATATCGCATGATTGTTTGTTTCAGATCGAATAATTCCTACAAATAAACTTGTTTATATAATAACCCAAGTTATACTCGCATTTTGATTGGTTCTCGCCTATGATCTATTAGAGGACAGATGCACGATTAACGTCATCATTACAAAGTTTTTCTCTCTGCCGTTTTAAAATGGCGGAAAGTTTTGAGAATTAGGATGATATTTTACGTGAATGGGAGAAAAGATAAGGTACAAAAAAGTCTTGCCAAGGAATTGAACAGGTTTGAGAAGCCAGAAAACGAAAGATAAAGCCGTTTCTTTTAAAAAAATGATACAGAAATAATTTTCTAGCAGCCTCAGTCGGCAGTTGAGCGAGACTAAACCACGCACAAACTTGGTCTTGGTAAGCCGAGAACCACTCCGTTATCTCGAATTTAACAAACCCAATAAACAAAATGTTTCTGAGATTAATTTACTTAAAAAATTAACTTTTCCCAGTGTCAAAACAACTGTTGACTCACTGATTGATGTCAGGAATGAAACATCAAAACATCACTTCTTAAAATTGGTAAAATAAAATACATAACCTTGCTTTCCGATGCGAATGTTCCTGTCCGTTTCAGGCCACAGTAGCGAGCTAAGTATAGCTAACTACAGCTCACGGTCAAGAGTATCGCAGCTAAAATGTGTCTCCGACACTATGTCAAGCTGATTTGAGAATCACCAACCTCAGAAGACAAAAATCTCCACCGTCATTTACGCTCCTTTCATTCAAAACTCGAATCAAATGGCCTCTAGGTTGACCGCAACCACAAGTTTTCCGAGACTATTTTTTCAACTCCTGCAATTTTCAAGGAAACGTCATACCGTCCAAGCTTTTCGGCTCACAGGGCTGCTCCAATGACAAAAACTGACTTGATTATTCCAGCATTTTCTTCAAGATTTTGCGGTTCAATTCTGCTTTCGCTGTAAGTTTTCATTCCACGAGAAGCGACGCTCGAGTCAGGTTTGACAGTAGCGCGATTTTTCTCGACCAATCACAATTCTTTGCTACGCATACCAACCAATGAAACTGCTTCATTTTGAATGTATAGATCACGTCAAATGGCTTTTTTTCGTGCAAAGGCGGGGCAAAGGCGAGGTAAAAGGCCGGCTTTTGCGTTATGTTATTATAAAATGTTTTGAAACAAAAAAAGCTTTTCGTTATTATATAAAACAAATCGATTCCATGTTACCGTGCGTCTGATTCAGTAATAGATCACAGAAGACGTCAAAATGTGGTAGGAACATCAGTGACACACTCGGCTACGCATCGTGTGCCACTTTTTTCTTACCACATTTTGACGTCATCTGTGATCTATTACTGAACAGACGCACGGCAACATGGACTCTATTTGTTAAGTTGATTATACGATTGATGGTTTCCCGGCGTTAACATCCGCATTGTGTCGATTTTCCATCGGTCCAATGTAGTATGGAAAGCCCACGACGCAGAAGCCCCATGGTTTCTTTGGGCTTTCCTGCCATTTTCTAACATATCTTCGTAAACTAATATTGTATTTTAGAAAACAGCAGTAAGAAAACACACGCGCTGATTGGTTAAAAATCATATTTATATGACTCGATGGAGACAGAACTAGCTCGAGCTGTTGATGTAGTGATGGCGCGAGCAAAGAAAATTTACATTTTGATAATTAAAGTTAACAAGTTGTTTTCCTTTTTCTCGTCGTGGTGTTTTCTGAAAGAAATAGAAAACATGTACTCCGTGTTTCTATCGAGTAATAGAAACACTCGTGAAAGTTTGGGCGAACTCGAAAAAGGTGTGGAACACTCGCCTGCGGCTCGTGTTCCCGCAGCATTTCTCGTTCTCCCAAACTTCCACTCATGTTTGTATAACTCGATAGAAACACGTACATCTTTTTTATTTCTTAAATATTAAGTTGGCGAACAAATAAAAAAAATAAAATAAATAAACCATAGAAATGATATATGGAGAGGATTACAGAGAAGCTAAAACTCGCTAGTCCCTGGCTAGGGCTTAAACTTGGACAGCTTGATTGCGAGTTGAGTGCAGCAACTATGAAGCGACTGCATCTCTCTTGCTCTCTTGTTGCTTTGTGCCTGGTTAAAATCATTCTGTCCCGAGTCTTTTTCATTTTCTTTTCTTGTTAGTGTGACCAGGTTCAGAGAAACGTGATATTGCATTATAAGAGCAAATTTAAAATTACATTGTGGTAAAAAAAAATTCTTTCTTTAATCAAATCAGTCTACATATAATCTACCACACAGGATTTACATCATGAATTTCCTGATGTCACACTGCCATTGCTTGTGTTAGAATCACAAGAATTTCCTTCTATTGTTTGTTTCTTAATAAAAGAAGTGTAGTTAGTCAATTAGTTTAATTCAGTAGTTCAAAGTGTTCAAGACCTGCACTTAACTTACAAGCTATGAGGAACCTCTTGGTCAAGTCAAGTACTCTTTGTGACCCAACGTTGGTGATTCAGTCTAATGAGGATTTGGTATGTCACATTTGACCTAAATGTTATTGTGGTATTCAATTTTTAGTTTAGGTTTAATTTCAATAATACAGTTCATGCCGAAATTGTGTCCATAGAGTATGTTGATATCATTTCCAGAACATTTGTATTTGCTTTACATTTAAGGTTACTGGAAACATTAATATTTCTGTAAGAAGCCTGGGCTCTAATATGCACTTCAGCGCGAGTCATCGCGTGATTACCCAAGGGGTTGCAAGATAGTACGCGAGACCTGGCGCGAGATTAAAGTTTGTAAGACTCACAACAAACATGCTGGCGCCAGGCAGACTTGGTAAAACTTTGTTTCCGCTAAGTTTAGTGAGCTGTTTGCAATACCGCTTAGTTTTATCTTAAAAAACATGCATCCTTCAGGCAATTTCTAATGAAACAAAAGGCAGTTGCAAACTGCGCGTGGATGCTGGTGGTGAAGACTGAAAGCATTGAAAGAAGTAGAAAATCGTTTTACTAAAGAAACTTGTTTGCCTTTCAGTATGTCTGATT
>JAEMPF020019016.1:0-5000 GCA_022496165.2 Catalaphyllia jardinei
CACAACGAAAGAAATTTCCCTCAAGCTAAGCTCGATAGCGAAAAAAAATGCTCATTTTCTTTTGAACGGGCTTGGTGACCTATATTTTTTATTGCATAAAAATAGTGTACTTACTATCTTCCTAAATAAGAAAAAATACTAAAAAATTTTATCGGAAGGAAAAAAGATATAGGTGAAAGAGTGCACAAAACCGTTACTCCGTGAGGCAAATTATGACGACCCTACGAACGCTTTACGTGAACGTCGTTTTAAATAGGGTGATGTTTCCGCAAATTTTATATGATAGTGTTCTATGTGCTCGACACTTTCTACCTGTCAAGTTTTTTCCAAAGCTAGAATTACTTTTATAAACTTTGTTTTGAGCTACCGCAAAATGTAACTTGGACCGATGAATAACGTGCGTGATTAGCACGAGTACAGGCTTAAATGGGGAAAGATTATCTCAACATATCTCTAAAACGAAAATGGTGGCCTATAATTTTATTTCATTTTTCGAAAAAGTTCTTGGTAGAGAACATTCATAGAAAGTTTCAAAAAATCAATCGGTAAATTTTATTTCTGAGGAATCACCTTAAAAATTCACAAGGATATCGATTAATACAACCGAGAAGCGTTTCAACTTGACCGATATTATACTTCCGGCAGATAAGTGGACTAATTGGGCCTTTGATGATAAAAGAATGAAACGTGGCACACATGTAAAGCATATCCAACGGAGCATCTTTAGCTGTAGGGCCATCTCAGATTGGTCACGTGACCCATGTGGCGGCTCTTTCAAAATAAAGGCGTGGCCCTCCGCAGTTTCATTATTGACTCCAACGAATTAGCCAAAGCTGTTAAGTCTAGACACTGCTACCGCCATACTTATTATTTATAACGAATGCAGCTACCTGATCACTAATTGCTGTTGCCATGACAACAATTTCCGCCGCCATGGTAACATTGTTTTTACATTATGGCCACCATATTGGTAATATATATTAATTCTTTTGGCCTTTGTGCGACTTAAGCAGTTGATTTCACGGCACATCTTTAAACAGCCAAAAACATTGCAATGACCTATCAGATAGCAAAGATCAGAATCACGCCCTTAAATCGTTTTTCATTTATTTATTTCCTCTGACAAAGTATGTTAATGACAGCTCAATTTATACTGCGATTAATTGCAATGTTCAAAACGTTCAAAATCACTGTGGTACATGTTAATTTAACAGATTTACGCTCTCTTTTTTAGCGTCGTTTACCTTAAAATCCATTTCAAAAGATGGAATGTGCGAGAGACTGCAATATGTGCAAAATAGTTCTCAGAGCAAAGTCCACCACAATGCAGACAAAGTGCAGTGCACTGGAGTGCTGCCTTTAGACACTTGCATTGACGTCTGCAACGTTTCTTGCAACCACATTGCAGAAATTCTCTACAAGCTTTTGTAGCTTCTGGCAGGTCGAGCATACTTCCCGACCACTTGACTCCTTCCTTGTCCAGCCCCAATCACTAGGCGATGAAAGCTCATGAGCTGCAATCATTACTTGGCCCCAGCAGTAACCAGCCTGGTAATTTGCCCGCTTAGTGAGCTGTTTGAGAGCTGCCTTTGTCGGGGGAATACTTTCTATTGATCTGCCTTTCTGTGCAAAGAACTCCTTCCAGGCCTAGTCGAGACATTCAAATTTACTGGTGCGGTCGTACAGCAGTATCACAAATCCCTCCGATGGTTAAATAAAACTCTCCACAGACTCTAGGGTGGTGGCCAAAGAGCAATGTGCTGGTGTAACGTCATCGTATGCTTTACCTCTTCCTCCAAAAAACGACACCGTGTCTCAACGTGTAAAAGCATGGAATATTGGCAATGCCATACACCCATCAAGCCCCTAAGCTCTGGCTATCTCATGAGCTGCTATAAAACGAAAGCATTTTGCAGTTCCAAAAACAATCCATACTTCAGCATTGTTAAGGCGCTGAGCTGATGTCACTGCCAATACTACCACATCAGTGTCAACTGTACGCATGGAAACTTTCGTATTTTCCTCTTTCACAGCATCTTCCAGATGCAAAATGATCTGCGTGTCTGCTTCTTCATGTCTGCATGGAGCAAGCCCTGAGACATCCCTGGATTGATTGCAAAGTACCTCAGTGGGATGTGTGCTGATTATCTGCTTGCTGCAGTTGATGGATTCTACTAAAGTAGTTGCAAGGAAAGAGACGAGCGCTACTTTATTTTTATCAATGTGCAAAAAGTCTTTCCAGTTTCCAGGAATTGCAGTGGAAGGCTCTACACGTCTCCGAGCTCCCTTTCCTCTTTTGCTTCTTGTTTCAGATTTAAAACTTTCTGGGAGGTACTCGTCCCAAACAACGACTACTCGGCTTGCATGCTGTGTTTGGGATACGATGTATGGCAGGAACACTTGTGATGCATAATCAGAGAATTTTTTTGCATAAGGCGGTCGTAGCATGTTCACAATAGCAGAGCCATCGAGGATACTGACTTGTACATCAAGATTGTTGGTCTTCTCTTGGGAGGTGACCAAGTCCACTAAGGATCCGACTAGATCCGACTTTGAAACGCTTCTCAGTTTTCCATTTTGTGATAACGCTGGTGGGTATGCTTGATTTTCGTGTTCAAAAAATTCATCAGGATTCCCATTACGCACTTGTGATGCGATGTACAGCCAAGATTTAAGCAATTGGAAAGAAGAAGCCTGAAAAAAAAATTGAAAAATGTATTGCGATGATCGCGATGATCACGATGATCAAAAATTGGAAAATTTACTGCGATGATCACTCTTCACTTTCATCTACAACCGCAGTACAAATATGAATTATTCATATATACTTCACATCATTTCACTGCACGGCAAGATATGAACTCAATAAATTGGCCCTATGTGTGGCTTCATAGCTCAGTTGCTAGAGCATCGCACCGGTATCGCGGAGGTCATGGGTTCGAATCCCGTTGAAGCCCTGATTTTTTTTTTTAGGCTTCTTCTTTCCAATTGCTTAAACTGGAAAATTTACTGCGATGATCACTCTTCACTTTCATCTACAACCGCAGTACAAATATGAATTATTTCATATATACTTCACATATCCTAGATTGGTGAACAAGTCCCGTTAAAGACACTACTGAATCTATTTGCGGTTTCCGTAAGTGTTACAGTGTCTTCAACAATATTTGAGAAGCTTCTTTTTTTCCCAACATTACTAATTTTAATGCCGCTAAACTGGAAATGTTTCGGGTGAATATATTTGTGAACTTTTTAAACAAGCGGCTGAAGGGATCAATCCGTTTCCATCTTTAATGCTTAGAAAACACACACGACATTTTTTGAGCAGAGCCAGGAATGATTCCAAAATATACGCTGTCAGAAAAGCGTCCTTTGCACTAAAAAGGGAGAACTAATATTACCTGACAAAAGGGCTGACATATAATTGCTATCTCCCGTTAAGACGAAAATTTGTTATCGTACGCGTGAATCTGAACTCCAGAACGGATTGTTTCACGATGACAATGCCAGAACGCATGCGTCTTACATGTTGTGTTCTACCTCAAGGAAAAGCATTTAAAGTGTCACTACGATCAAATTTTCGAGATCCATTTTTTTTACATTTTCTTACACAATAGACCTTTCCTAGAAATCTTGCCAAATTTCAATCTATCACGAACATTACAACGCGCGTTTTTTGGACCTTTATTTCCGAGAATTTACATAAAATTCTCTTCAGTAAATAATGTCTTTGAGAAGATCAGCATCACAAACTGACACTTATGTAAACAAAAGCTCAAACGTGTAAATTTGCATAATCTTTTATGAACATCATCTTTACGAATTTCATAGATCAAAACCATTTTTATAAACTCCATCTGCTTTATCTTGTAAAGAAAAGTACACTTACTTGTATAGAGGAGCACGTATAGCTTTAAAAAGCATCAAAACCGCCATCTTCCATATCTACACGTCGACTCAAATGAATTCTGTACAAGAATTGCCACGACTACAAAAAAGCTGAATCAGATAATCATTTTACGAAAAGCACCGCATATCACTTCGAATTTCTCAAGCTATTTTATTTCTCCGATTGCATCCAAGCGGAGCGGAAAGTGATGTAAAACACGTCACGCCTTACTCGGTAGCGGTGCTCATACATATATGCACGAACCCCACTCAAGTGGGGTTCACAGAATTGCACACTTTGTCCCTGTTGAAGTCTTCATGCGTTCTGCTATTTCTAATTGGCTTAGGACTTAAGTGTTGTTCAAGGTTCGTGACGATCTTCTGGAAGATCTTCGTAGCTGGTTTTTCTGGTGTCAGAAGATCTCTCAACAATGTGTCTGTTTTGCCGTTGATCAAGCTTAACAGGGTTGGTACTTGGTGGTCCTGATCTATGCTGTTTGCTAAGAAAAACTGTTCCACACATTCCACATAGGTTTCCCATTTCCCTTGTGCTACATCAAAACTCTCTATCTTCCCCATCGCTGGCATATTTTCGACGTGTTTTATGCGAATCAAAGCACATGGTTACAGAAACACGCATAAATGCGCGTGCTCAGTTATGTCAACTGCTGGCCGAATACACTAGAAAAGTTTTGCCCACTTGTTATCCTAAATATTAGTTTAAGTCTATGTTCCTCCGATTCGTAGTTTTCGAGTTTGGGCTTCAGACAAGCATGCAGTAATTTTTTCCTGCTTCAAAGTTGGCCAATAGACCCTTCTCCAAAATGGCGGCCGAAAATTCAAATGAGTTAAAATTAGCTAAAATGAAAAACGTATACCAGCACTAGAAAGAACACCTTTACTTTAGTAGAACTGCAAAGTTTCAGCATTTCAGGTGTCATATCAGCTGAGAAAAGGTAAGCTGAAAATTGGAAAATTTACAGACGTTTGTATGACTGGGGGTATAATGCATACCCCCAGTCATACAAACGTCTGTAAATTTTCCAATTTTCAACTTACCTTTTCTCAGCTGATATGACACCTGAAATGCTGAAACTTTGCAGGGTTACTAA
>JAEMPF020019016.1:10000-12500 GCA_022496165.2 Catalaphyllia jardinei
TTTTTCTTTTTTTTCAGTTTGAATTTGTTTAGTTATGTTTTTGTTTTGTTTTGTTCTGCTTTCTTTTTCCGAGCTGATACCAGTTTATTTTTGTTTCATTTAATTGTCTGAAGATTTAGTTTCACATATTTTTCTCATAATTATTATAATTATTCCATGTTCCGGGATGTACCGGTTTGTTCCGAGATGTTCCGGGATGTTCTGAGATTGTCTCACTAGTTTAACTACAAACATGACTTTTATGTGTGTAAATTTGAACCCACAACCTTTTGTGATCTAGTGGGATGCTCTAACCACTGAGCTACTAGACACTCTATGGTGACCAAAAGTCAATTTGTGGGTCTCGACTAGAACCGCATCACGCGGCTACACGGCCACGTACTGGATCGCCCTGTTACATTAAGGCACCCAGCACATGTGAAGTAACTAACATACACAGTGTTAGTAAATCACTAATATAAGAAGGGGCTAAATCATTCAGAGATTTAAAACCAACAATAAGATCTTAAAAACAATGCGATGCTCTAAATTAACAAGTCGGGAATTCTCAGCTCAGTTAGCGTTCGTATAATGGACATTTCATTCAAAATATCAGAGAAGTAGAAATGTATTCATTTTGTCGTTTAATTGATACTATACTGAGCTTCTTTTCAAGATCTTGTCGAAGGATTTTCCACGATTTACTAGTACATAACATGTAAATTTGTGTAGCTTGTGTTCGTACACAATAATGAACTTCGGATATACTACGCTCGGCCGACACTCTATAACGAAGCGAAAAGTTACCTGACCTTTGGATATTCTTTGCTGACATCTCTGCTTATCTCTTATGTTAAATCTACTTTCAGTCATTGATCTGGAGAAGTAGACAGGAGTGGACTATACGGCAGCCCAGAAGGGTCACCAAGCATTTTTGTTTTGTTTTTTATAAATTTTGTTTTCCATTTTGTTTTTTAAAGTTTGCTTTCGTTTTAGTTTTGCTTTTGTTTTTTAGTATTAGTTGTTTTCTTTTTGCTTTCTGTTTCTTTTTTTAACGTTTGTTTTTGTTCTATATCTTGTCTCAGTTTTGCTTTTTGTTTTTTTAAAGTTTGTTTTTGTTTTAGTTCGATCTTTGGTTCATTTTTGCTTTCAGTTTTTATTGTTTATTTCTTTTTTTTTCTCGTTTCTTATTTTTGTTTTGCTTTCCGTTTTTGTTCATTTTTTGTTTTTTTGTTATTTGTTTTGTTTTTGCATTGCCAGATTTTTATTTTAACAAAAACAAAACAGAAACAACTAGTGAACCAATCTCAGATAGAGCAGAGTGTTATGCAAGACTGTCAGTACGTTTTGAGTCATCTGCTGCCTGTATGTAACTTGTTAGTTCAAGGCTCAAAAATAACTTACAATTACTGTTTGTCAAGACGGTTTTAAATGTTACTGTGGTGTTTTACGTTGAATTTCGTTTATTTTAAATTCATCAATACGTTGAACTAGCAAAGGTGATAATTTAATTTTTTCAACACCCACATTTGTAACTTGATACTTTTGTTTTCCTTGCCAAGTTTGTAACATGATACCCTTGTTTTCTCAAAAAAACAAAAAGAAGGATATGTTCGCTTTTTTCCTGCTGGAGAAAATGAAATACTGCTATTAACTTATGAAAAAGATATAGAACAGGAATGATTTTGTTTCTTTTAAGAGGCAAATTTTCATATCGTCGATAAACGATAACAATTACTAATTCAATTATCAAATAGTCACGTCGTGTCTCGGAATAGTACGTTCTTATTAGGTTGCTACCGTTTGAGGTAACAATGAACCAGTTCAAAATACACAATGATATCGATTAATAGAACCGAGAAGCGTTTTAACTTGACTGACATTATATCCTACATCGGGGAATGTTCCTTCAAAGACTGACTAAATTCATTTGCGGTTTCCGTAAGTGCCACAGTGTCTGCAGCAATATTTGGAAAGTTTCTTTTGTCACGACGTTATTAATTTCAATGCCGCTAACTCGGAAATCTTTCGGGTGAATACATTTGTGAACTTCTTGTTCTCTTTCATAGGGGAGAAAATAAACAAGCGGCTGAGGAGATCTATTCGTTTCCCTCTTTAAAGCTTAGCAAACACGAAATAGTTTGAAAACAGCACACGGCATTTTTTGAACCGAGCCAGGGATGATTCCAAAAGATAAGCTGTCACAAAAGCGTTCTTTGCACTAAAAGGGAGAACTGATGTTACCTGAAATATAACTGCTATCGCACTTTAAGGCGAGAGTTTGGTATCGCACGCATGAATCTGAACTCGAGAACGGATTGTATCATGTTGACAATGCTAGAGCGCATGCGTGTTACATGTTGTATTCTACCACAAGGAAAAGCACTTAACGTTCGTGTATAATTGTGTTATGAAATATATCGTTTACCTAACATATAGTTCACACTAATCAATCTGCGCATGGTCTTCGAGCAAATTGCTTTTTTTCTTAAGAGAATAGTACCACTAAGATAACATCACA
>JAEMPF020019017.1:0-7500 GCA_022496165.2 Catalaphyllia jardinei
AGTCAACTTCATTCCAGAGGCAGTCGTGTGCCTTTTTTTGCGGTCCTCGCGTAATTAATTCAGCATTTATGGTCCACCAACGTCAAAGCTCTATAAAAAATACCCTGACACAGGAATATATTTTCTTTCCTTTGGTGCTTGAAACCTTTCTCAATTTCGTTTTTTTTTTTCAGAAATAAAATGTAACTTGGGAATTACTATTCAGCATTTTTTTCTGAGATACATGGAACTGGCGGAGGAAACTTAAGATTTAATTGAAAAAGTGACACATTTATTACTTCCAACGAACAATGAGTTCCTCACGCTCAGGCGGATATAGGAGAGGAGTAAGTTGAGAAGTCTGCTTAACTTGCACCAGTGCCACTCACTGATTGTCAAGTTAGGAACAGATCATGTACATTTCACGACTGTATTATCAACTTGGTTTTCTGGTGGGGAAGTAAGTTAAATTCGAGATTTTATATCATGCCCTGACATACGCTTTTCAATTGTCAGAAACGCTGGAAATGGCATTTTAGAGAGTATAATCGGGAAAAAATGTTCTCTGGGGAGGGATGATCCCGGACCCCGCTAGAAGTTCAGGCAGCTCGCCATCCACACCAATGGAGTCAAAAGTAATTAGGAGCACCCTGCTATAACAGTCACCTATACCTATGCAATAAATGCAATTTGGGGGTCGCGTTTTGCTTTTTTCGAGGCAAAATACGGGGCAAAATTCAAACAAACTCAAAATAACAGTTATTAAGTTAATAAGTTACTAAAAACCTTCTTCCTGACAAAGTTTGAGAAAATTGAATTTTTCTATCCTTCATAGGTGACCGTTAGAGTAAGCTGCTCTTAAGGAAGACTCCACCAGATGATCGAGTAACAAGTTGACAAAAAATTTGTACCGGCCGAGATTATTTACATCGTTTCGCAAACTTCTGTGTCGCTGTGTTAACTTTCTTCGCAAAGAGACTGGTACCGACCTTCTTCGAAGGTAGACGTGTTTTTTTTCGTTTGCCCTTTCGATAGTTCCATTTCATGCAATTTGAAGTAGTGAATAGCCTCTCCATTTATCAAAATGCCGACTGAAGAAGACCTAGCCCAGAGCAACCAAAAGAAGGACAAGGCCAGTAGCCGAAAACGACAACGCGAGCATGGATCCCAGACAGACGAGGAATTGGATGGCCGCCATTGTTGTGAAGCGTTAGCAAAACTTTTAGAAATGAACGCGACAAGCTTCTGACGTTATTTGGAGAAATTGAATCCTTAAAGACCCGTTTAACTAGTGTGGAAGAGGAAAATAAACATGTAAAGGAGGCAGTTAATTTTACCGAGCAACACATCACCGATTTGAAAGCTACACAGGTCTACTTGGGTGCCAACGTCGATAAGCAGGCAGAAGAATTTCAATCCCTTGAGAAGGCGGTCTTGATGCAAAAGCGTCGTAACATAAGATTAGAAGCATACTCAAGAAGGGAAAGCATAAAGACCTTTAATATGAAAAAGGATGAAGCCGCTTCCAACATAGTTAGTAGAGGGGAATGGTTATGAAACAGGGTTAAACGATAGCGCGGTCTCCGATGTTGAACAGACCTATCACGTGACTCTGACCGTGCACAAGTTCATTCAAGATGGCGGACGGTAAAAAGGGTCAGTTTCTGCGAGGAGACGATTTTGAAGCCATTTTGGACGTTTTGGAAGACACTGAAGAAGTAGAGGAACAATGTGCGGTAAAAGTAAGTTGAAAAACTGGTAATTCTGAGTCGAAATTTCGCATTACTGTTCTTAAATTTGCTATGCATAGTCTGCTCAACTCGTGTAAACAAACGAAATCCAACAAACGCTCACGCAAATATTAAGCTTATATATCGCTTTCCTTCGATGAAAATCTCTTCTAGGTCTCTTTTGAAACAAGGAATACTTATATAAAAGCTTCGAGAAAGCTCAAAGCTCCGAGATGTAGCGATTTGTTTATATATTATTTTGAAGGGTAAACCTTGTTATTTATAGAGCTACCTTCACAATCCTGACTAGATCGAAAAAAGCGTTCGTACAATTTCCCCTTTGAATTTTTGATGTTTTAATTATTTAGTAGTCTATTTGTTTTACAGTTATCATTTTTTATGTCTTTGTAGGCTCAGCGTCAAGACATTATTTGTTTTGACTGCGGAAAGAGGTGTAAAACCAGAAAAAGGTTTTGAGAGGGACAGGGCTGCAACAATCAACAATCAACAATCAACAGGAAGGATTGTAGCAAGTTTAATAGTTAAGCCCAAGTGTTCTTGTAGAAATAGTCGGCCATGCTGTCCGTAATGCAAAGGAAAGTAAAGTTTTTGCATAAAGTTTGAGGATTGAGTGTAGCAATTATCCATAGCTGAAAGAAGATAAAAATTAATATTTCTCTGAAAGCAGTGGACTTTCTAGGAAATTGAATGCAGCAACACTACTGGCAACCAAAGTTGCTGACTGTTTTCTGTCATACTCAAAGCAACAAAAACACTTTCAATTACTGAAAGCAGTCATCATATAAAAACTGTGTTGTCAGATAAGGCAAAAGTTGGGATGCAATATCTTGGAGGTTATGTTGTTCACAACTTACACAAAAAACATGGACGAACTAACTCAGTGGAGAGCCAACAACCTATACGGGCAAATATACTGAAAGCTGGGAAACTGGAGAACATAACTGACTCTAACTAGAAACTTTTGTCACCTTTGAACCGTGGGGGACTTTGCTCAATCGCTCAGCCTGCGCAGCAAATATTTTTAAAAGCAGAATGTCATTTTAGGCAATTCACATCAAAGCCTGATTTCCAAAGATTAGATATTTCCGGCATCACTAAGAAAGCAAACAGTGATAGTGACATCCTTGCTTATTACAATTTGATGGTATCAGATGCAGAACTAGAACCGGACAGTCATGTTTGTAAGGATGTCTTGTGGTGGCATTGTTAGTCTGTACACTGTATGTACATGTCAACTCTGAATTTTTTTGGTTCAGGTTTGGTAAAACAATTAAATTTATTCAAGTTACCAGTGAGATAGATTATAAAAACTTTTATTTCTTATTTTATATGCTCCTAATAAAATTATACTTTTATATCCTTTTGAAACGACTATTTCTACTTCCCTGAAACCCTGTAAAAAAGTGTTTTAATTAATGTGTTAGTTACTTAAGAATTACCATTTGCACTCACATGCATAGTCATAACAAAACAACTGCAAGCTGTTCTTGACAAGTATTTTCACTTTAAATTATCAATATAAAAGTTCTCCTTAATGGTCTCCTTGTATTTCCTAGTTACACTTGAGAATTACCACTTGCACTCACATGCACAATCATAATGAAACACAACTGCAAGCTATTCTTGACAAGTATTTTCACTTTAAATGATCAATAAAAAATTCTCCTTAATAGTCTCTTTGTATTTCTTGGTTACATTGATAAACACCACATAATTCACCTTTCAAGAAACCTTACTTATTAAAAAAGGCAATAAAAGATCTTTGTCAAATGACATGAAATAATTGTATCTATAATACAAAATGTAGACTGGATGCTCAATCTCCTCAATGGTGAAATACTGAAATGACTTAATTGACTACATGGTAACTTAACATCAGTAACTTGTTCCCAGGCTCGTGTCTTGTCCTTTCGGCCCCTTGTGTTGCACTCTGACAGGATACTGTTCTCTGCATTCTTAGTGTGTTAATGTTGTACCCAAATGTTTTTATGTCAGGGTTGTCACTGCGCCCCCGAAGTACTCCTCTACTGGATCCTGGCAGAACCGTTCTGTGAGGACAAATTCAAACCCCTCCTGGAGCAAAAATTTTGTTACCTCAACAGCAGAATGCACAGATATGCGGAAGCCCTCATATGTCTGCCATGAGAGAAACATTCGGTTTCTGGCATTCTGGGTGAAGTTACCAGGTCTGTTGTTAACATTCTCTTTCCAAGTCCTCAGATAGTCTAGGAACTCCATCAACCATGCAAATCTAGGAAACAATAGAAAGGTCATTAATTACTATCTTTTTTAATTACTATTTTCTTGACATGGATAAAGAAATATACAGTAAAAGATACTTCTATATAATTAGTACTTCACTATAAAAAAAAAGTATCCAAGCAGCTTTAAGTGATTTACTAATTAAACAGAAGCTTTTTTAAAGCAAAATAAATTTTCAGATAAACACCCCATTGTAAATAATATTTAAATGTATTTAATTGTATGTAGGTAGAAGACCCTTTAATAGGGATAACCTCTGGGCCCTCCTTTTGAGGATTTGTAAGTTCTGAATAAAGTATTATACAGGTATATAAAGAAATCATTTACAATGGATGACTTTATTCCCAGGGTTAACATTGTATTTTGCCATAGTTAGTAACTCTACTAACTATGATTTTGCTAAATAATATTTTATAAATTAAACAAAATTTTAAAAAAATCAACCACACCTTTCGTCATCAACAGAAGTATAAGGAGCCAAGAATGGTTTGCGCTTTCTCTGATGCTCTGTCGTGCTTCTCACATTGAGACAATCAAAAAAGCCATCAACCATTTCGCAGAGTTTTGCAGTTGCTGCTGTCTCTGGAGGTCCAAACGTCTTCAGAACTGCAGCGACTGATGCACTCAGGACTTGTGCAGCAAGATTGACCCGCATGACAGAATACGGGGTCAGGTTTACATGATTATATGACAACCTAGGAAACAGCTTCAAGCCATTGTCCACATCCTGATATAACATCTCTGTGATGTGCTGCCACAATAAATACTGCCCATCATTCCACATATAACGGGTGCATTTTCCAGATCCAGAGTGCATGAGACAGTTCCGTGTTGTTTTGACTAGGTGCGGGGCATCAGAGAAGAAGTAGACAAAGCGATGCGGTGCAAAGATGTTAACTGCACGAAAACTCACATCAGTGCCTGCAAGTAGTATAGGGAAATAGGATCACGGGG
This sequence comes from Catalaphyllia jardinei, assembly GCA_022496165.2. Classification (NCBI taxonomy): domain Eukaryota; kingdom Metazoa; phylum Cnidaria; class Anthozoa; order Scleractinia; family Caryophylliidae; genus Catalaphyllia; species Catalaphyllia jardinei. The sequence goes on from JAEMPF020019017.1 coordinate 4,947, forward strand.
ACACCCAAATATTAAAAGGCTCGGGGGTGAGGGAGGTTAAATTGCTTTAGACGGAGAGGGAGCTGGTTACGGGGACAGCCAAATATTGAAAGGCTAGGGGCGGATGAGAGGGAGCTGGCTACGAGGACAGCCAAATATTAAAAGGCTCGGGTGGATGAGAGGGGTGATTGGGGGGGACCTGCACACCTATATCAAAAAGACAAGATCAGGGTTATTAAGTAAACCTGGTTTAAGAGGTGATTGATAAATTACACCCTCCGGTTTTGCTTTTTCTTTAGCTTCAGCTGATAAATTTGTAGCGATTATTACATCACAAAAACTATAACATTTTTTTTCATACATAATACCATCAATAATTTCAATATATTCGGTACAAGTTAACCAATCTATTATTTTATCTTCTTTTGTTTTTGGATCAATATATACATAACTATCTATTTCAGTATATTTGATACCCTCTTTCATTATAGTGCGTTTAACACCATCTATAATTTTTGAATTAGGTTCTTTTTCAGGATATTCAGTATCTTTTTTAGGATATTCACTATCTTTTTTAGATTTTCTTAATAATTCACTCTCACTTCTTTTTCTTCCAGGATACTTATTACGCTTTATTCCATCTATTTGTCTTAGTCTTTCTTTTTCTTTTGAATAATACTTATTTCCTCTTCCCATATAATATAAAAAAGGATACTCATTTTTTATACTAATATTCTTCTTCATTACATTCTGCACTATAATCATCACTATCTATTTCAATATATTCTTCAATATCTTTATTATCTTATACTAATTTTTCAATCAAATCACATAATTAAATAATTAGTTTACCTTTTTTTGAATAACTTATTTTTGTTTTAACATCGTTAAGCCTTTTTAAACTCTTTTTTGCACCTTTTTTACTATTCATATAATGTAAAAAGGATACTCAATTTTTTACTAATCACTATACTTTTTCCAATAATCTCTCTCATACTTACCAACATGGGGGCAAATGTCAACAAAGAAGTTATCTAAATAAGCAATATCATTAATGCGTCTTAATGCGCTCCTAATTCGGATAAGCATATGGGCATAGCTTTGGAAAGCATACTTGCAGTTATTCATGTTTTCATTAACATTCTTATAGTCAAGCAAACATTCAATTAGCATAGAACCACCAAGAGAAATAATAGTCAAAATAGATCCTGAGACAATAGCTGATGCAATACCACCTCCGGCAATAGCTCCTGAAAACAATCTTGCTGTATATTTAATATTTCTGTAATACCTAAAAACCATTTTCGATGAATGGTTTTGTAATAACCCATCAATTCATTGATTTGATCGCTATTCAAGTCTGGTGAAATATGATTGAAATCGCAAATTTTTCTAGTCATATTTATAAATAATTAGGAGAAAATTATTTATAAATGCAAGAAACGCGTTTCCTTACTACCCACACACAGTCTGATGCAACGGACAAAAGAAACGTGTTTCCTTACTACCCACGCACTGTCTGTTGCAACACACAAAGGGAAACGTGTTTCTCTACGGCCCACGCACACTCTGATGGGCCAGACAAAGGGAAACGTGTTTCCCTACTACCCACACACTCTGATGGGTCAGACAAAGGGAAACGTGTTTCCCTACTACCCACGCACTGTCTGTTGTAACAGGCAAAGAGAAACGCGTTTCCTTCTACAAAATTATAAGTCAAGTTCTATGATTAGACTTATTATAGTATGTGTGACATTGCTGTTAGTTTTACTTCTAAAATTAACTCTATCGCCTGGACTTAATTCAATAGGATGATTAAAAGCGGCCGTAGTTGAGAAATGCCCAGAAGGTTTTGTAATATAATATTCATTTCCTACTTCATTACCATTTACAATTACTGCTACTACAATTAATTCAGGAGCGTTATTGTTTAAAGTAGATGACAAAGCACCATATAAAATTCTAGAAGAAATAGGAATTGGAAAGCCATAGTTTTGACCAGTTGCCCCATTTCCGAAAGACCATTCGAAAGCATCGAGAGAGAGAGGTCCATTTTCTTCGGCATGGATCGCGATTTTTGGTTTCGGAAAGGTAATATAGTCATTTATATTAGCAATTAGAGCGTTAAAATCTGCACTGTCTGTTTTGTTTCTCTCGAGTGATTCTATTGTATTAGATAGGGTTGTTATGTCTGAAGCATTTCCTTTCAGATTTATAGCTGTGTTAAAATCTGTTAAGTTAACTTTACCCGCTAATTGGTTGTCTACATAACTCTTTTCGGCTTTATTGTTTTGATGCACAGTCAAAGTGTTATTTATAATCTTAAGATCGCTCGCTTCTAACTTATCTCCTAAGGCTGTCTGAACGTCTGCCTTATTGGCTAACTCATTGTTTACATATGTAGTTCCGGCTTTATTTTTTAATAAATCCGTGACGAATTTTTTAGTGGTCGCGTCACTGTTATCTACTGGAGCGGATACATTAGTTAATCTTTTGTGTTTAATATGGTAATGCTGGTCGGCTGTCAAAGAGGAACCAATACCTCTATCTCCCTTTTCGCCTTTAACTGCTTTTG
>JAEMPF020019017.1:10000-17068 GCA_022496165.2 Catalaphyllia jardinei
CATTCTGAGATCGCCTGTCATAGACCTACTACCATCAGACTTTAGTAGATTTGAAGTGTCTACTGATGGGATTTTAGCTATTTCATCATCAACATATTTCTTTCTCACCCCATCATTATCGTTTACTGGATTACCAACACCAATTAATTTATTTAAATTTAAATCTATAGGACTTTGACCATCTCTTTTCATGATTAATCTACCACAATCTTCAATTCTCTTATTACCCATATCGAGATTACCAGTCATTGTCCCTCCAGAGAGAGGCAGTAGTTTATCAGTCTCACTCTTCAGATATTTTTTATTTACTGCATCACGGTCATCCCTTGGATCTGCTAAACCCTCCATTACATTTCCATTCATATTGATATTTTCGAAGTAGAGAATCTCATGGTTATCATCTTCATCAACAACTTTGAATATATCATCACCGAAACCAGTTCCATGTGATCCTTTTATTACCCTTGTGAGGAACTGGAATTCTATAAGTGGATTTTTCCTGAAAATTACAATCTGTAACTCAATTTCACTTGCATCTCCATTACATTGAAACTTAATGAAAGCTCTTGTAGTATCGCCTGAGTGTCTGGAGGAATAATTTAATGTCTTTACCCCACCACTGCCCTTTACATTGAATATGTGGGTATAATCAGTGGAAAAACTATTGCCCTCTTTGCATTTTATTCTGAAAATAGAAGTGTAAACACCACTGCTGAGATTATTACGGACCAGCTTTAAATTAAGGAATGTCTGACCGCCAAAGTCATTATTTGTTCCCGATGCGCCTCTCTTGTATAAATCTTTAAAACCATCACTATCAGTTGGGTTTAATTCTGTTGATCCCTCATAAACTCGGAAACTTGGCTGTAAATAATAATTTACAATATGAGTGTCAACGACATCATCAATATAACCTTTTGTTACTGCATCATTAGAGTGAGTGGGTGCTCCTACATCTGTTAGTCTCCTCTCATCAATGTCGAAATTTCCATCATCTGTAAGGCGGAAGCCAATGCCGGGAAGACCACGGTCTCCCTTTTCCCCCTTTCCACCTTTAGCTTCAATTTGTTCTAATATTCCATTACTATATCCCATATATATAGTAATAAATATACTTTTTTAATTTATTGAGAAGATTGTGAAGATTGAGAAGATTCCTCGAATGAATATTGAGAAGATTCTTCTTCTGTTTCTGATTGAGATTGAGATTGTGAAAGGGATTGAGAAGGATAGTAGTCACTATCTTCTGAGTCAGAGCTCTCGAGTGGGGCGTTTAGGAGAAAATCTTTGTAATCTTTGCAAGAATCACTCATATATAGTATATATAGATATTTTTCTTCTAAATATTTTCATTAAAATTCTTCGTTAATGTCCTGTTTATCTTATCAATATATGCGAAGCTGTAAGGTTGGGAAGTTGCTTTAAGGAATTTAGCTTTTGGAATATTAACTTCTTTACACATTCGGGATGTTTCTGCTGCAGAGGGAGAGTCAAAGATACAGAAGTGAGAGCAATTAAGACAGATATCTTTTGGAGTGAGATAATAAGATTGAGAGAGATAGATAACACTACAACCCTTATGACGACCACCAATAAAGTATTCAATGAGAGGCTTCTGATTTTTTTCACATAAGAAGTCATCAAATATGACTATTTTTTGGTTATCACCATCTAATTCTGTTAAGGGTATTATTTCATCATTACTAGCCTCAATAACATTATAACCTACCTCTCTTGAAATAGGTTGGAAAGTATCTAATAATTGCTTATACTTCCACTGCTGAAGGTTTTTAGAGAAGAGATAAATTTTATCAAAGTAGAGAAGGTTGTATAGCATATGCATAAGGGTATTTGTTTTACCACAACCACTAGGTCCACAGATTAGCATTCGGAAAGTGTCCCTTGGCATAAAAGGTTTGAGTCTCCTAAATTTGCTCCCTGCTTTGGATGCTGAGTCATAGTTTGGAATTTACATCTATAAATTATATGGATATATTCTTTTTCAATTAGCAGAATAGGTAAATATAGCATTATATTGTATAATTTATAAAAATATAAAGAGAAGTAATATATGAGTCTAAGGAAATGGAAAGAATTAGCTGCCAAAAGGACTAATACAGGAAGGGCAAAGAGAGGTCTCTTCGATGAAATAACAGTAGAGAAGATAAAGAGTAAAAGCACGGATCAAAGGATTGCAAAGACTTTTAGGTTAGATAAGCTTGATCAAATAGCTGAACAGACTAAACCTCGGAAGAGAGTCCGCATTCAGGTGCCCAGAGCGAATAGAGAGGGAGGTATTGATTATGCGCCAGAAGTAGATCCCTATGAGGATATGGATGTACAGGGATTGTTAAATCTAGAAGATTATGTAGCACCTGGGGCTGAAAAACAAATAGCTAAGATACCCGGAGAACCACCTCAGTATGAAATGGATCCTAGTTTTTGGCAAATACCTAATGAACCACCTCCTGAATATGCATCACAAGATCCTTTATCAATTGAAGCACCTCCCGAGGAAGATGATGAAGATGATGAGGAAGAAGAGGAATATGATGAAGAAATAACAAAAGATTTAGAAGCTGATAAGATTTTAGATGAATTAGAATTACCAAATTATAGTGATGTAAATGCGAGATTATCTCAACCAGAGATGACAAATACAACAAGCAAAAATTATTTAAATAAGATTGTTAAAGATGCAGAGACGAGAAGAAGACAAGTAATAGCTCTTAAATCAACTGCAACAAAACAATTTAAAAAGGGAAAAATATCTGAACAAGAGAGAGATATAGCTCATGCTCGATCTGACAATTTACGAAAAGAGCTTAATGACTATATTAAAACATATAAATTCAAAAGTAAAACATATAAAGGTTATGGTAGCCAGAGGGGAGGAGGAGCCTATTTCTTCCATAATCCAAAAGAAATGCTAGATAAGTTGACTCTCATTATTGCGGAAATGAAAGCCGGGAATACAAGCCTAGATATGAGAAACATGGGAGTAAGTATACTTGATGCACTCTACCATGCCGGACATATGAATAAACGCCAATACCAAAAATTAATTAAAAAATATTTCCGAATTTAAATATAAATGGAGAGAGAAATAACGCTAAGTAGTTTTTCTGTAAAAAATGAACCAGGAAATCGACCAGGTGATTTTACAACAAGGTTTACACCAACAATAATGCTAGATTCAGACTCAACCTACTATATTGGTTTTAACAGAATTATCTCAATGTTTTTTTCATGGACAAATGTCAATGCTGGATATAATAATCAGATAATATCATACAGTAAAGATAATGGTAATACTTGGACAGATATTGATTTTACTCAAGGTGTTTGGACATATATAGATTTAGACAATTATATTAGAAATGTGACAAAAATAGTGGATGGAGATGGAAATGAAGACTATCTCACTGACTTTTGATGACCCAACTTTCCGAGTTATTATAACTTTGGATACGGACTATCAGCGTGACCTAACTAAATCTGATTTTAATGAACTTATTGGCTATGATAAGAAGATTCTAAAAGATGAGCAGAATATAGGAGCGAGAGCACCAAATCTAACAGAGGATACTGATGTTTTACATATTCATTGCGATTTAACCAGTACTTCATTAGTTGATGGTCAGGAATCAGATATTATTTACAGTTTTGGCACTGCAACTTTAAGAGCATCCTATGGTTTTACTCTTGAACCTAGGCGTATTGTTTATAACCCATTAAATAAAACAAGTATTTCAAGTATCCGCATCTATATAACTGATGGATTAAGGAGACCAGTCTACTTAAATAATGCAGACACTGCATTCTCACTAATATTAAAAAAAATAAAGCAGTAATAATTATATGCTTAAATCGAGAGAGTTCAGAAAGATGTATCATCCATCTCTTGGAAGATATGTTTATGTGCACCGAGGAAATGGTCTTATAGTTGATAATATTATGAAGCCACTTGGAGCAGCTGCAAGTGCAGTTGGAAGTGCAGTTGGTAGTGCTGTAGCAAAAGCAATAGGAAGAAAAGTAACTAAAGGGAAGGAAAAAGCAAAGGAAGGAGCATATTCAATGGCAGAAAAATCAGGAGATCTTATAAGAGAGAGATTGTCAGGAACGCCAAAGAAGACTGCAGGAAAGAAGAATGGAAAGAATGGAAAGATGACTCAACAAGAAGTTAGCACATTAATTAATAATCTTATAGCACAATCTTAAAAAACAAACTAAAAAAATAAAATAATTAAAATATATATGTCATTCAGATCGTCAGAAAACGTCCAGAGAAATGAAGAAGTCAGATTTTTACTTGAGAGCAATATAAGAGCTCCTGCAAATGGCTCAGAGCAACAGAAGAATGGTTATAAATTCGTAATAAACGATCGGAGTTCTTTTTATGATTGGTATAATGCCTATTTTGAAGTGCAATTCCATCTTGATCTTAAAGCAGATGGTGGAGATAACGCTGTCACTAGAACCACACTACTATGTGGCTCGCATTCTCTTATCCGGCATCTTGTTGTTATTAAGAGTGCTGGTAAAATTATCTATGATACTGATAATCTCCATCTGGTTACTTTTGCAAAAAATCTATTAGAATATTCAGATGACTATGCCAGAAGTGTTGCTAAAAATAGTTTTTGGTATCTAGACTCTGCTGAATCTTCAGTGGCGGCAAATAACCCTAATTTAGAAGTGAGACGACTACTAACCCAAAATAGAACTAAAGTTAATGTGAGCATTCCACTAAACAGATACTCTTTCTTTGAAGAATTAGAGGGGCGAATGTTACCACCAATGCAGCTTGAATTTGAAATAGACTTAAATCCAGATGCAGAAATGCTTTATGATGATGCTGATACAACGCGATTAGTAATTGACAGGTTTTACCTATGGGTTCCAAGATTACAGCCTAAAGATGCCTTAATGAGTAAATTGGTCTCTGACTATCAGAAGCCAAGCAAGTGGAAATACCTCAGAGAAATGTATCAGAGATCAGACCTAACCAATACCTCAGGTGATTTCAGAATATCTGCCTCTATTGACCGAGTCCGTTATGTATTTGTCTATTTACAGAGAGCTAAGAATAATAGTATGACAGCTAATCCATATATATTTGATATCTTTAAACTAAATGCTGGTGATGCTAATAGTTCTCTCACTAGCTGCAGGCTTGAATATGGTGATGGAGTCTTCTATCCAGAACGCGACTTTGACAGTGAGAGTAAAACCAGAATATTCTCTGCGCTAATGGGTTACTCATGGAAGAAAAATGATTATAATACGGGCACGCAACTTAACATCACTAATTTCACATCTATCTATCCTCTCCTCTTTTTTGACTTAAGTTACTAAGCTGAGGGAGTCTCAAGGGATCCAAAGCAGCTTATACTTAAATACATTATTAACACTAATGATGGTGACCAATTCCGGGTTCATGCCATTGTCCTATATGAGAAGGATGTTGTTGTTGATAAAGTAGGAGATCAGCTTGTTATTGTATAAGCCGCGAAATGAGCGCGTGAATGAAAAAATTAGGAAATAAAAATTTTATATTTAGAGAAAAAATATTTATATAGTATATAGAATGAATAACAAAAGAAGAAAAGGGAAGAGCGAATTTCAAATAGTTAATTTTGCTGATATTGATGTAAATGAGATTACTTTTGGAACACCGAAAGAAAACAAACATAGCGGGAGCCAAATACCAATTCTCTATATAGGCCGGACTATGTATGTCAGATATGAAGGCATCTCACCATTTGGAGTAAAAGAAAACTATGATAAAGATGATAATTATCTTGGCACAAGTATGCAGATTAATTTAGAAGGTGATTATCTGAAAAAGGCAAAGGAGTTAGATAAGTTCTTTATTGACTCTTTTTACAAGCATAAATGGTCTCTAGCCAAAAATATTCCAAAGAGTAATATTGAACGCTATGATGAGCATGGCATGGATGGCCTATGGAAAAGAATTTGCAAGAAATCTTATAAAGTAAATGGCCTCACAAAGGAGAGAGAATATAATGATTACCCATCAAAGATGGAATTTGCCTTATTTTATAAAAATGATAAGCTGCAGACAACCTTTTTCCATTGGGATAAGACAAAAGTAGAAGGTTATAATGACATTGGCCCAAGGTCAGAAGTAAAGTTTATTGCGGCATGGTTTTCACTATGCCGCGGGACATTTGGGCTAACTCTAAAGCCCAAACTAATGCAAATTATGTTCCAACCAGAGGAGTCTGTATTTAATGAATGTCTTTTGGAAAGTGATGAGGGGACAGAAGGGGTTATCTCGCTAAACCCAGAAGATTGGTTCGACCTTAGTGATTAGTTTTTTACCTGCCATAACAAAAATTATGAGTTAAAAAAATTTAATTCATAATTAATATAATGAGCAGTAAAACTGAATTACACCCAATAAATGTTAATCTTTCAGACGGCCAACTCCGAAAACTCAGGAGCGCCTACAGAAATAGAGAAGAAATAGGTATAAGATTAAAGAATAAAGATTTAACTGGGGGTCACACTCTTCTCGTGCCTCAAGCTGTAGTCAATAGAGTAGAGAAGGCAAAAGCCCGTGGCACTGGGGCTCTCGTTAAGATTACAAAGACAAATATCAGAAAGCAATCTGGATCAGGTATTTTCTCCTCTCTCCTGCCTATCTTAAGAAATTATGGCCCAACTCTTGCTAAAACAGCTGGTTTAGCTTCTCTTGCTGGTTTAGCTAGTGAGGGAACCAGACAGATTGTTAAAAAAATAACTGGTGGGCAAGTATTTTCTGTCCCACATAGTGAGCTCTATCGACTTGCAGAAATGAGTGATTTGCTCACAAGGGCACAGATTAGAGATCTAGCTAATGCTTATAATGGTGGTAGTGATATGAAATTTAAAATTACCCATAAGCAGGTTGGTAATGGTATTGGAACTATATTAGCCTCTATTGGAATACCAATGCTCCTAGATATGTTCCGTGGAAAGGGAGTCGGAGTCGCTCAAGCGGCGCGACGGGCCACGGGTGGTGGTGGTCCCCGAATAGGAATGCCGCCTGTGCCACCACCA
>JAEMPF020019018.1:5000-17065 GCA_022496165.2 Catalaphyllia jardinei
ACCGTTCCAACAGATCCTCGTTCGGGTCGTATGCATCGTCCTGTTCCCACGAGTAGGGGGAAAGCGCTTGGTACGGTGACAAGGGCGAAGGTAAAGCTTGGGCGATGATGCTGGGAGAATTTCCCACGCCAGCGGGTGAGGTCATGGTTTCACCAAGAACTCAGCTAAATTTCACTCGAGACTGAATCCAATCCGTGAACTCCGTTTCTTTATAACCCTTCAAAATCCGTTGCATGATCTCGCTTCAACTGGTAGCAGCGCATGCAACCTTCTTTTAGCAGGTGGCTCAAGACTCGACGGTCATCGCTGCTCTGGGATGTAAATCCAATATCAGATAGCCAAATTGATGGTCAGTGGCTTTTCGGTAGGTGTCTTGCACGTCTTGCTATCGTGACGGGAAGGCTTGGAGAAGTAAATTGCACATTCCCAATTGATCGCGGGGGTTCTTGAAACTCACGATGTAGTGGGCATTGCGGGAGATGCTCTTGGCGAATTTGCCGGGCAGGAACATGTCTTGACACAAGTACAACACGGTGATGTTCTGGTGATGCGAATGTTTGGTGAAGAGATCCAAGACGCGTTTGTCGTTGCCTCCTTCTTCCATGAGATCATCCAACACTAGTAATCCACCTTTTCTCCCGGGAAACCAGACGGGTAGCAGTTCGGAATCGGGAATCCCTTCGTGAAACTTGATACCGTGCTCTTTCATGCGTTTGAACCCCTCTTGCCACGATCCGTAACAGTAGTAGATCCGTTGGGGCGGGATCTCGAAGAGATCCGAGTTCTCCACTAACAATTGGGTGGTGAAGAACGTTTTTCCACAACCTGAGGGACCCACGATCACCATGCCGGACGGGGTGTGGAATCGAAATGCTTCACGTCGTGCCATGGTCGAAATGACCTCAAGAGCACGTTCTCCGGGTCTAAAATAAAAATAGGGGGGGAGAGAGACTGAGCGAGGATTCGAACCTCGGACCTTTGGGTTATGAGCCCAACGCACTGACCACTGTACCGCCCAGTCCACCGTCCCATTGGGAGGATGAAAATAAAAAAGTCGACCCCGCGGGGAATCGAACCCCGATCTCCCGAGTGACAGTCGACGATACTAACCATTGTACTATGGAGTCATCACATGTGATGTTTACAACAATAAATGTCGCACGCCGCAACGAGAACTGCACGTGTCTTGTTCACATGGACAGTCAGGTTTCCACTCTCGCTGACGTTCGATCAGCGCCTTCAACATCTGTTCTACTTTGTGGTCGTTGTGCACGTACTCGTGCTTGTCGAATCTATTGATAAACTCGTTCATGCTCTTGCCTTGAGAACGATCGATCAAAAAGAATAACGCATAATCCCCACAACTTCGACTGTATAACGATTGCAGACTCTGTCTGTTCCATATGACACGCGGCCAGTGTCGATTCAAGCAGGCTATTAACGGTCCCGTCGTCTGGTATATTTCTAAGGGTAACGCGTAACTGTCCAGGATCTCACAAGCTCTGTCTTGCGTCCACAGGGCAATCCAGTGTCGACCCGATTGTCCCGCAGGATCCGTGTTGACGATGTAAGCGACAGGTCCCTGCGTGTCGGGTTGAACGGGGAGGCGATCACAAGGCACTGTCTTGTAAAAGTAGGGTCTCAGCGTGGGTTGACTGTCGGCCAATTGATCCAATTGCGCATTGTTCAAAGCCACTTTCTCCATCTTCAAACTCGGTAAACGTCGTACTGCAAGGCCATGTTGCTATTGATTTCCATGGTATTCTCAAATTCACCGTAGACGATGGCCATCAGATTTTCACCAGGATTTGCTCCAAAGTCCAAGACATATCACACCTCTCCGCTCAGCTTGGGATTCAGGACAGGACTGTCCAAACAACCGTTGGCAGCATTCTCATATACAAATAGGGTACAGTGTTTACCGTGTCCCCAGTCTTCTGCTCTCACCATGTTGCCTCGACTCTTGCAGAGAGCACTGGTAGCTTGTAAAAACTGCCTGTAGCCTCTCATGTCTTTACTATCACTGTTGTGAATCAACTTCAAGGTCTCATAGGGGTAGGTTTCTCCTCTCACCAGTTGTTTGATGCTGCTGAGGTCGAATGTCTTGAAGGAGAAGGGGTACTTGCCAATGGTGCCATTGAAGGCAGCGGATTCCACCAAGCCAACGATCACCCTGTTGGGGAGTCGATTCTGAAACGGATTGTCAATCTCGTAGTGTCTCACGTCATCGAGGATGTTGTAGGTTCGAATCTCGCTTCTGACCGTGGGGAAGACCACCACTCTACTTCCACTGTCCATTGCACTCATCAATTCTCTGTACACGGAGGGATTGAGTCTCACTTGGCAGAGATAGAGTTTCACTTTGATATCTTCTTGATTCAAACGAAACGAGACGGCACCCGTCCATCGCATGGTCCACAGCTCGGGTCTGTTGAAGTACATTTTAATGCCAATCTGAATCCCAGGAATCAACAGCTTGTTGAGGTGAAAGACTTCAATGTGGGGAACAAAACAAAGGACGCGAGATTTACCTCCCGCATGCTTGGCATTTTCTAACTGCAGGCTCCTGATCAACTCTTGGTATTCTCTTTCCATGCCTTTGTAATCATTGTGGGTTTGATCTTGTTTGTTAGCCGTCAAGGTGTCGGGGACATCGATGTGATTGAACCAGCCTTGAGGTTTCAGAATGGTTTCCCCGTCATCCCTGTTAAAATTCAACAAGGTTTCCAAGTAGGCTTTGTAGTGATAGGTATCCGTCTGGGGACTGATGAGAGTGCCGTTGAGTGTCACGCTGATCTGCTTGAACAAGCTGTGAGCGATGTTGTTGACCAGATAAGTGCGGTCCGCTGCCGCCGTGTCACCTCCTGCGGCTTTCTGCAGTTTCCATTCCAATTCGAAGTAACTGCGCGACCGGTCCACAAAATCTTCTTGAGGATCGATCTGAAAATCGACCGGGTTGATACCCGTCATAAACGGATTGATGGGTACCATGCGGTAACTGGAAATGCTGATGTCAGTGGGGGGAACCCGAAACAGATTCAACATGGGGTTCTTGACCCCCATCGCGCCACTCACAGGGACGATGTCCGTCATCGTTTACGTCGACGTCTTCTCTTCAGAGCACTCCTGATCCAGTTGTAGTTCAGTGCTTTTGTGCGAGAGGGTAGGAAGGCACCTCCCTTTTGTACTCTTCGCCTCCTCCTCCGACCTCGCGTCAACTCGCTGACGACGCCAGGGATGCGTCTCATGCGCCTGGAATAGATGGGATTTATTTGCCAAAGATATCAGTCAGTTGCTTCTTCGCGAGTCTGTTCACCGCGGCCAACACTTTGCGCTTGACAGCTCGTTTTCCACCTTGCTTCAGACCTCGTACCACGCCTCTGATATTTAACGGCAATCCCAGGGGTCCACCGGTTTTTAAACCTTTCCAACCAGACCGCAGACTGGACGACACCAAGTCTCGTACGAAGCCGTTCCCGGATTGTTTGTCGGGTCAAAATCGAGTCAGTCCTCCTCCTCTCATGTCTTCTTGAAATGAAGTGTCACGATCGTGTTTCCCTCTCCGAAATTGACTAGTTCCCGTGTTGTCTCGGCGACTTCTGTCTCAATAATGTCCACTACGTCTTTACGTACTGGTATATATTGGATGTGAAGGGGTTCAGAGTACTGGTACCCTCTTCCTTCGCGCCTTCACGCAAGAGATCGGTGACTTGGTTCCCCACCATGCTGCTTCCTCCCGCGTCGGAGTACACGAGCAAGGAACGTTTGCTGGTAGACAGCACATTCTGAAACGAAACGTCCAAATTGATGAACCTCCAGTTACACGTCATGGTCAACTTGATATATTTTGATGAAGTTCCGTACCGCCAAAATTGATCGCCAGGGACGGTGGTATCCACAGGAGTTGGTATATTACCCTTCGATGCACTTTGATGATAATATTGGGTCCCAACGCATACTTGTCATTACCAAGGTCTTTGAACCATCCCATGTCCACGGCGAATTGAGCATTGACGAAAAACGACAGGTAGTATGTGTTGCTGATCTTCTTCAATTTCACATCGGTGTTATGTAGTACGAAATCGTTCCCTCGCCACTCGAAATGAGCGTGCGTCTGATTTTTTCCGTCAGCGTCTGCTATCTTCCATCCGGGTTGAAGGACTTTCTCAAGCTTTTTCTTTTTGAAAAAACTCCTGATCACGTTCATAAAATGGACACCGGTCATTCTCTGGAGGTCTTCCACTCTCAAGTCTCCGGGTTCAAACGTGGCGTCGAAAACTCTGTCATTCTGATTGACAAGAATCGTGCTGCTGGTCTACCAGTAGCTCCTGAAGAAATTATCATAGGCTTTTTTCAACAATACGGGTGCTTGGCTGGCCGGATCTGGCATCGAGATGGACACCATTCCCACTTTCCATCCGACACCGTCCAATCGAATGGGATGCGGGAGTCGAATTTTGAAACTATTGGAACTGTTATCCGGGAACTCCTTCTTGCTGCTGTGACTCGGTAAGGTCAAGTAAAAATCACTCATACTTGAAATGCAACATCAGCGTCGTCACACCCGAGGTAAAGCCGACCAATGATCTGTCGTTTTCGGCAATCTGCGTTTCGATAATGTCCATGATGTCCACGCGCACGGGTTGATATAAGATGTGTCGGGGTTCGTACGTCATCCGGGTAGGGTCGTGCTCTGTCCCACTTTGGAATACACGTACAGGGGACTTCGTGGAGGAAGTGTCGTCGAGGACACGCTCCCTCCAAACGCTTTCTGATAGGCCTCGTCCAAATAGTAGAATTGCCAATTGCAATAAGGACTGAGTCGCAATCCCTCGTTGCTGTAGATCCAATAAGAGCTCCAATTCCCTTCATCACTACCTTTCTTCCAGTCCGTCTGGATTCCACTGGGTACAACGTCGTTGTGAATTTCTTTGACGAGGTTTCCCAACAACTCGTAGTTTCCATACTCGTCCTGTCCAATCCAATTCATGCTCTCCACCAACTTACGTCCGAATCGTATTTTGGGACCCTTTTCATTGCCCGATTGGTCCAGGAACGTGTACCGGTTGTTGATGAGCAGTTGGTCTCCTTCCCATTGAAAGACAGGGTAATATAGTTTATTCTTCGACGATCGAAGGGTCTCTCCGTCTTCACTCTCGAACAGTTTACGTTTGAAACGATACACGATGTATTCCATGAGTGATTTACCACCGGTCACCTTGAATTGATCGTCCAGAAGGTCCTGACCCTTGATCATCAACCATGGATGTACCATAGCCATCACCGGCTGCCCACTAATATTTCTTACATATCTGCACATGGTCTATTCGAAATGACAGATTAGATCATCCTTGTCGAAGGTCTGGGTCTGATGGGGTCGACTTGGAGGTGTGGGGTACGACAGACTGGTCAATCCCACTTTCCATCCAGGTTCTCTGAATAGGAGCGGACTGGGTAGACGGTTCTTGAAACTGTTGGCCACATTGTCTGGAAATTCAACCTTGGTGGCATTGCTCATCAATTGGATGTAAAATTCTTTCATGATGACAGACCCCCTCGGTCCTAATATTTGAAATGCAAGGTCAGGGTCGTCACGCTCGATTCAAAGTCCACCAGGGAACCGTCCTTCTCCAGCAAATACGTATGAATAATGTCTATGATGTTCACACGTACTGGTAAATATATGACCTGGCGTGGTTCGTAGCACATTTTGACGGAATCGTGAGGAATCTCTCTCAGTAGATTTGTCACTTCATCACCTGCCATCATACTCTGACCCACGTTCGAATACACGTAGATGGGACTCCGGTGAGGTCTCGTACTTTGGTCCCTCCAAAGGCCTTGTGGTAAGCCTCGTCCAAGTACACGAAACGCCAATTGCAGTAGGCACTGAGCTGCAGACCCTCCGCGGAGTAGTTCCAGAGTTCAGACCAGCTACGATAATTGTCTACATACGTCCAATCTTTCTGGATGTCGATGGGGACTGTGTCTGCTTCGCTCCTCAGGTTCCCATTGGTATAATAGAAAGAATGTTCGTCTGTTCCTATCCAGTTCATGGCTTCCACCAATTTGGTGCCAAAGAGCACTTCTGGACGTTGACGTGAATTCTCTGCCTTGAGGAACGTCCTGCTATTGTCCAGGATCAAATCATCGCCTTCCCATCGAAAGACGGGGTAGAATTTCATTTTTTGACCATTGCTCATCACCAGATCGTCGCCTTTATCCGTCACATTTTGCCTCAATTGCGTCTCGTACCGATGCACAATGTACTTCATAAGGGATTTACCCCCGGTGATGAAGTCTCCCGCTTCAAGGATATCCTGTCCTTTGAGTTCAAACGTCATGGGCGTGACCACCACCTTGTTTCGAACATCCAATGATTTCATGGTCCATGTAAATCGACAGATCGTCCGGTTGCAAGGTGTGGGTTTGATGGGGTCGCGGTTTCGGTGGTGGGATGGGATGAGACACCATGGTCAACCCCACTTTCCATCCCGATTCATTAAAGCGTAACGGATTCGGTAAACGTTTCTTGAAACTGTTCGCGGTGTTGAAGGGGAATTCCGTGGTACTGGCATTGCTTATCAATTGCACGTAAAAGTCTTTCATGATGTCAACGCACGTTTCTCGATCCAACTGTCGTACTTGTCTGGCCAACCTTTCCAACGCACCAAGACTTTATCCCCTTTGCGTTTGACGATCTTTTCCACCCGAAACAGATCGTCGTCCCTCACGGTCACTTTCTGTAAATCCTGGTCGTAAAAGGTACCCTCGACAGGCGAGCCGTCCCATTCGTTGATCTTGTAGGTGGGCACGATCCCAGAGATGGTTTTACTCACCACGAACACTTCCTCCGTCCAACCTGGCAAGTTCCCTTTTTTTAATATGCGATACTTTTTATTGAGTCTCACGCGATCCCCGACTTTCAAACTGGGTTTGACACGTTTTCCTTTCAATCGCTTTGCATACAAGTTCTTCCACACTTGCTCCTCGTTCTTCGCCGTCACTTTGACGGGCGCCATCTTGATGCTACGGTGGTATGAGCGATTGTACCCCATCACCAAGTCCTTCAACACCGGTAGGTAACTCAACGTGTTCTTGATGGTAAAGTAGCGGTACAAACGCTGTTTCAAGGTGCGATTGAATCGTTCGATGACACTGGCTTTGGTGTCGCCGCTGGTGGAAAAGTGACGAATGTCGTTGCGTTTCATCGAATCCTGAAAGGTCTTGTCATAAAATTCCTTCCCATCGTCCGTCTGCAATCGACGCGGGGTGTGCCTGTCGCTCCGTTTCAGAATTTTCTCAAAGACGGGCTCCACCCACGCGTACTTGGACAACACGTCCACCACCGTCAACAGGTAACGGTACCCTCAATTCGATTTGGCGATGTTCCCCACTTCGATCAGATCCGCCACCCATTGATCATCGATGGCAAACACATTCACCGGTACGGTGGGAAAACGGCGTTGTGTGGGTTTGTGAAGGGTGTACCCCAAATTGGCTTCCAACTTTTCGCGGACTTTGGCCACGGGTAAGTTCTGTGCTTTGGCGAATCGAACCACCCCTCCCAGACTGCCGGCCACGCTGGGGTCTTCGTACAAGCTCTTGATCTTCGCATCACGGTCGATCTTCTTTCTCTTCTTCCTTTTACTCATAGTACACTGAGTCTCACCAGACAATCAATGAAGAGATCGGGATGGTTTTTACGAATGAGACTGTACCATCCAAATGAAAACGGTTGTTTCTTCAACCACAATATAAACACCACGAATCGACCCACGTTTTGGTTCACCTTCGTTTCCAAAAACACTCGACAAGGGTCGTCGCTCAAAAACTCGGGAATGGGTGTACTCCCGTACTTATCGTATACACTCTCGCAACACGCACACAGAGCGTTCCATTCACTCAAGTCAGGCATGATTCAAAATGATTTTTATTGACAAAAGTAATTCAATTTATTTCAGTCGGACCACCCCTCATCTTTGATGGGGGTTTCCCTCACAAGATCAGCATCGTACAAATCGTCAAAGATGTCCATCTTATAATATTGACATTCTTTATGAGAGCACCAGTCCACGTGCGGTCTCCACTTCAAGGCCTGGTTTCGATCGTCCGTGGCGTAAAACGTGACCCTCATGTTTTCTTTGCAGTCGGAACACAGCGTCTTCTCGTCGGCTTCCAGGGCATCAAAGAAGAACCGATCCTTCCAATCCGAGACCTCACGATCGAGTTGCAACACCAACTCTTCCAACTTCTCGCACACGTCACGGAACCTCTTGGGAACACCCAGATCCACGGGAAGGTTCAAATTGACACTCAGTCTCTCGCTGACATCGCGTGCGAAAATGGTTGGTTCGATCAGACTCTTGATCTCTTGTCTCATCGTAAAGGTCAATGACTCGGTGCTCAACAGACAACCTAGGTTCTCCAATGCTATTGGCAGGGAAAACGTGGGTCGGAATAGGATTTGGTCCGACTCCTTCGCGTAAGTCATGACGTTCCATTCGTGGGTGTACAAGTATGCGTAACGTCGCGCTTTCAACAGGGGGAGGATCTCATGTTCCCACTCAGGACGTTTCTCCAGGAGCTCTCGAACTGTCCATCCCCGAGCCGGTCGCTGATAGAACAAGATATCGAACAACAACAGTTCCCGGGGTCCGTCAGGATCGTCCAAACACCCCAAGGGCGTGACCTTCCATCCACAGAGGGACTTGATCAAACTACAAATCTCATTACTGTTGCTGTAAAGCACTTTACTCGTCATCTCGTCAACAACAAAAAAATAAAAATCATACAAGTGGTTTATATACAAATCGACACCATCCTCTGATTGGTGTATACATTATTACCTAATAAGGTCATACAAAGACACGATTGGTCAGGTTGAAAAAACTAAGAGTGAAAAGTAAAATTACATCATCACGTGAACAATGACGACTCTGAAGGAATCCAAAGTTCATTGTTAATTTCTTTCATGAATAGATCCATGGTCATCTTCTCGTCCCCATTTGCATTATAGACTTTCCAAGCCGCACGGAAGGCATCCACGAATCGGTCCAATTTAGCTCTGTCTTCGGCGTGTTTCTCCGCAAACTGAAGGATTCCTTTCGCCAACAAGACTGGCATTCATCTTCCTGTTGGTCTCGTAGAATTCCTCGATGGTCTTCTTGATCAAGGTCAACAGAAATACATCTTCTTCTTCTTCTTTCATTTCTTCTTTCTCGTCCTGTTCTTCTGTCATGCTTTCTACTTCGTTCACTTGAACCTCATCGCCACCAACCATCTTTATCAATGATACAGCACCAGGCACGAGGTCCGATTTTATACAGAACCAAATGTCCTTATTTGGTCCTATTATTCTGTGATTGGTCAGCACCAAATGTCCTTATTTGGTCCTATTATTCTGTGATTGGTCAGCTCCGTGATCACATCATGGAAAAGTACTGAGCATGTGATCGACGAGCTATAAAAGTGGAACGCCAGTCATCTCATTCATTTACAACGTCATGTCCGAGCCAGACGAATCACCCACCCGTTACATGTTACCGGAGCAAGCAGAAGGTGCGGTCAATTATTCACTGAACGATCATTCACCGGCCAGGTATCCTACCTTCAATCAGAAGAGATCGAACAAGAAATCCAAGAAGAAATCCAACAAGAAAAAGAAAATCAACAAGGAACCAGGTAAATCGATTCATTTCAAAGCCACTGTCAGTTTAAAAACCATCCATCCAACATTCCCAAGAGATTGGTCCTTCCAAGAGATCGACTTAGCGAAGGAAGAAGACTATCCTTTGAGAGTCACTCCGTTTGCTTTGAAACGAAAACGTCGAGATATCCTGAAATACCAACACCAGTATTGACTGCTCACGCCTAAACGCCTATCCATACAAAAACATATAAGGGATACATTACAAAGAGAAAATTGTAACCCATCTTCTTCCGTTTCTACTCCACAGACGCTGCCGAAGAATTCGACCCGACGTCTTCTTGAAAACACTCAATGCCATGAAACCCGAGCCAGACGAAGAACCACACCCCTATAGGAATCCTTCACCACCGCACACATCCATCCTGTATCCTTGCCCAGTTCATCCCAACCAAGCGCTACAGTCAAGAGAAACCGACACCCAGTGGGGGCATTGGGATTACTTCAAGTGTCCTGTCCAAGGTTGTTTCGTGAGTTGCGGCGCGGATCAAGTCGAGTGTTACTTAGACTCAGCCAAACGTCAACTCTACGAGAAATATCGCCAACTGCCCTTGGACAAGATGAAATGCTACTGCTGCAACTCCTTAGCCATGACCATGTCCCATTCACAAAAAAACCCGGGAAGACTCTTCTTCAAATGCACCAAGCGAGTATGCGATTTTTTCCAGTGGGTCAATGAATACCCCACAGGCAAAAGACGCCTCTGGTTGGAAGCCGACAAATTCATTCCACTCTTCGATGGCAGAGTGATCAAACGCACCTTCCAAGATGTTCTCAGTGAAACCCCCCTCCAAAAAGGGGTGCGTCAAAGCATCGACCAATCCATGGGTCCCTTTGAAGGTAATTGGTCCCCTGAAGACATGGGTCAGTTCACCCCCAAAGAAAAACCCATTGACCAAGGTAACAACTGCTCGCAAGTGGTAGCCATCCACAAGTGACGTGTACGCCCTTGATTGGTTCATACTTTTCATAAAGGTTTGGAACTTTTTTCAGCGAAAGCCATTTTTCCAAAAACATGGAAGAGTTACAGGACAATCTCTGTTTCATTCTGGACTTGGAAGGGTTCTTCAACCATGCCAAGCTTTTTCATGTGCGAGAAATGGGTTATTACACTTGGAACCAAGACCACGGACGCCATGCTTTCTTCATTCCCATCCCCTACAAGGCTTTGAACGACCAAGACAAAAGAACCTTCCACTTCGTACGGAACAAGATCCACGGACTGTCCTATCAACCCACGCGCGACGAACATGCACACCAACCCATGCTATTAAAACCCTTGGTCAAGAGGTTGTATCAAACGTACAAGACCCCTACCAGAATGGGCGTAGGCTACAAGGGAGGTCACATGGAAAAAGACTTGTTACAATCCTTACACATTCCTTCTCTCAATCTAGAAACATTGGGTTGTCCCAAATACGATGACCTGAGAACTCACAACGAAGCCTTACTACCCAGTTGTGGGTTTCACAAAGACGATCGAGTCCATCACTGCCCCGTGACCGAATGTCACGCTTTTTGGACATGGTATCAAACGTTATTTTTGTGATTCTGTATGATCATTGACTTTTGACAGATGTGGTGGGGTTCAACCCCAAAGGGGAACCCCGAATGTAAAAAAATTTATTAAAATTTATTAAAATATTCCATTAACGTGTCCAAGCCAATGAGTCGACTCTCCATCTCCTCTTTGGCTCTCTGCCTCTCAGGGCTGTTACCAAACACCTTGTGCGCTCGAGCCAACGTGCCACGACATGCGTTTCTTCATGCTTTCTTAAAGGAGTCCTTTTGACTCATCCTTCACTTGGATTGAACCCATTCCCAATGGTCGCTCAATGTCTCCACCTTCTTGTCTATCTCTTTCAAAATCGTTTCGTAACCACGCGTGATCGGCATGGTAACGCTCAAGACCAGTGAAACACTGCAAGTGACAACCGCCAGCAGTCCGCTCCTTTATGTGCCCCTCGTCCACCAATCAGGAGACAGCTTCAACGTGACGTCATAGGGGGGATGGGGTATCCCCCCTCTCGTGACATCATTAAAAAAACACATGTGACACCCCACCAACTCCTTTAAAAGACCGTACTTTTCTGTCCTCTCGCTATCAAGTATGGCTTCCAGACAAAGTCTACGTTTACTGGGAATAGGACCAGAATTATCACTGTTCCAAGACAAGTGTTTCATCTGTCGATTGGATCTTGACATCGCTTCTGTTACACGTTGTCATGTGATGCCTTGCTGTGGTAAATTCATATATCAACGCTGTTTCCGAAAAGCCCGCGAAACCAGTTTCCAATGTGGACAGTGTCGCGTCATAGCGGATGATGACACCTCCAACAGCACTGTGAGTAATGGT
>JAEMPF020019019.1:2500-17061 GCA_022496165.2 Catalaphyllia jardinei
GCGTTACGCGGAGAAAGAGCCTCAGTCATTGATTGCCGTGGAAGCACAACGAGGGTAATTAATTTAATGAAGGCGGCAAACTAAAAAATCAACGTAGCGCGCCAATGTTTCTCTTTTGTCTCACAAAATCGCACATATGCGAATATTTTACAACCAAAAATGTATGGGCTTTGAAGATCTACTGTATTTGATCGAGAGTTACAGACTGTAATATTATAATTAGTGACCCCCCTATTTGACTACGAGTACGGAAAAGAGAACGAGTACGGATTTGGAATTCCGCGGGGCTAATTCTATCCCCCGAACCTTAATAATTTATCTCTTTCCCGTTGCTGACCAGCACACAATCAAACGTTAGGGATAAGATTGTTTTGAAAGTTATTATGGCTGGAAAGTAAATTCGGTTTCAAAACTCGTACTCGTAGTCTGATAAGGTCGCTAATAAAACACTGCAAACTGAGCATAATTTGGAGGAAAAGTTTGTGGTTATTTTGATGAAAAATATGGGAATTAAAAATTTTTGTACCTTTTGAAGTTTCCAACAATCCTTTCTTGTCCCGGAGCATTAGCGACTTAAGCATTAAGCAGAAGGTTTTTCCCAAAAGGCATCTTCAGCTTTCTTTCTACTAAAAAAATTGATAATAACAATTGAATTACACTTAAAAATTAGACCTTAGAATTAAACCACGAACTCGACATGAGCATCACGTTTAATAACGGTAATTGAACTGAGTGGAGTGCAATTTGGTCTGAAATCACAAGTATGGTTTCACACAAAAATTGCACAACATGAAGTTCAATTGCCACTTTATTAGATCCATTTTGAAATCGCACAATCTAATAGCCTAAATACAAGAACTAAAAGATTTTGGTCAGTACCAATATTTATTGAACCAAGTTGCCAAATTTGCCAAACAATGGTTTTTCTGTCTTTCATTTTGCTGCATTGTAATTGGTTAGTTTTAAAAGGCCTTACAACCTGACTGTTTTTTTTTTTTTTTTTTTTTACTGTCCCATTGTCATTGGCAGAGAAAAAGATGCGATTTAGAGCAAAAAATAGTGCGATTCGTGAATAAATCGCAACGCTGAGAGTCAATCACATTGCAAGGATAACCAATGATTTCAAAATGGATCTAATAAATATTGTTAACAAAACTTAACGTAGAATTTCTTAGAAACCAGATTGTTTATTTTAGTAATAAGAGGGAATTCATTAAAAGCGGGCTTACTTTATTTGCATTAAGTGCCTGTGCTGCTGCTTCTTTCTTACGTCTGTAAAGTCTTTGCCTTTGTGGGCATGTCTCTCGTTGCGTTGTACAACTCCCCGGCCTGGTCTTCAACTGTTGCACGGAGGTGGTTGTTTTCTTCCGTCAGTTGCGCTAATGTATCAGTTGCCGACTGCTCGATCTCTTCGGGATTGCCGAAATATTAATCCCCGTGTTTTATCGTATTTGTTTCCTTTCATTTTCCGTTGGCAATCGTTTTCATCCTTCATTTAAATCTCCTTATTTTTTCGTCCTACCCGATTACAGGAAGACTCAGTCAGCCTGTAGCCGAGAGGCATGATGCTGGTTTAGAGCAGTTCAAATACTTTTTGAGGTGGCCAATAGACTTTTCTCAATCTCCAAGCTGCTGCAGCGTTTATTTGTAGTATAAACACTGTATTATTTTCTTCAACAATGCATGGTACTATATGAATCAGAAGTGGATGGATCGGGGGTTCTAAGAACTCTGAAAAGAGCTCCCCATCACATTTACCTTCGCTTTCCTCGTTCATCACGTTGACAGGTGTCAAATAAACCAGCTACTGTACTAAGCTGCTGTTTTAAAATATGCCGAAAATTGTACATTTTATAACTGAATGATTTTCTTGAATAGGCTTTTGTTTCGTCTTGGCAACCATTGTTATTGAGTGATGGGCTAAAAACAATGGCATCAGATTTAGCACGCGCCATTTTTGAACGAAACTCCGACCTAAAATTTTAGAACTGAAAGGAATAGTGGTTATCTTTCACCAATTTTCAAAATCAAAATGGAATCTGTTACAGGAAAGATCCACCTTCCATTTCATGCGCTTGGTTTTTTAAAAGCTAGTTTGAGTTTTAAGAAACTCGCACTCTAAATCGGCTTCCATACACAAACTTCCCCCTTTTTCGTCATTTTCAAGGTTAAAGGGATAGACTTTATACTTTGTAAAACTTCTTCTTTTTACGTGCAAATTAAACATGAACCCTTCCTCTTCAAAAGCCCGCTCTTGGGTTTTTAACTTGTTGCTTCTGTAAATCTGGAAAGCGAATTTTTTTTTAACGCCGCTTTGCTGTTCTGGGCTTTTTCTTCTCTTATTCTGGGCTAACGAGCGGCGCTCGTTAGCCCAAGTTTCGCCGCTCCATTGGTTATGAGTCAGTAATGATTTCCAAGAATTCTGCCCAATGAACTTCAAATGAATTCACAACATTTAGTCGCATTTTCATAAGACCGTAGCATAAGAAAGATTGAGAACATGAAAAATGCTTGGGAATACATTCTGCGCTCCCCAAAGCCCTCCCTTCGTTTCTTATGACTTACAATATTTGTGTGTCAAATTGCTGGTGGTAATTCAGTATGCATAGTGTTAGTTTCAAAATATCTTATCTTCTCACCTCCTTTTATTACGAAGTGCTTTACATCTGTTCCATACTGGCTGGTGGCCACACAGGTGTAGTTACCTTCCTGGTATAATTTACGGCTTGCAGTGTATGTTGTGTTCATCAGTACTGTGTAGATTCTTATCAATGCTATGTATATGGGAGGGGTTCCAGTGGCTGAACATGACACTTGACTTCCTGGTTCTAATCTCACCGCAGTATCTGAAACAATCTTTGGGGGCACTAGTGAAGTAATATTTGAGTTCAGTTAGTACTGTGATATCTAATTGAGTGAATGAGAGGACCAGACGGGAAACCCTATGCCCTCACCGAGAGCCAAATATTTCCCGTGTGGCCCGATCTCGCTCAGTAAATAAATATTTTATCATATGACCACTTAGTGTTTGAAAGTTTGAAAATTGTGTTTGAAGCTAAATAGGACGTGACTCCGTAACATCAGACTTTCGTGCGTAGGACAACTACAGAACAGATTCCACTATAAAAGCTCCCCATTCGTTTATTTCCTTCAGAATCCGGAAAAAAAACTCATAATTCATCGATCGGAAAAACACGGCTCTTTTTCTTTAGATTTGAAGTACACAGCAAGAATTGATATTATCTGGAAATTTTGAAAAGATAATCACCGGTCCTGAAAGTTTGAGTTCAAGGGGTTACTGAGAGGCAGAAAAGTCATTCAAAAGCCGTAAATGTCGGCCGTAAGACCTTTACGCCAACCTCGTATTTAGCCGATACGACCAAAGTTACTAGTCCCACGAATTCAAACTGGTTTGAGTTTATTTGCTACAAGTCCTTGCGATTTGTCCTTCAAAACGCTTCGTGTGAACTGTTCGTTTGACAAGTCCCTGCGACTAAGTTCCTTCGTGTAAACTCTTCCTTTATGGGATAGCTACCGGGACTAGTCCTTTCGTGTGTGTCAACCTTAAAGCTGTTCCATTGGCTAACTTGCCTATGTAAAGCCGACAGCAAGTTGACATAAAGCTGTCAAAAATATGTCAAAACCATCACAACTTCATTCTTCGCTAAAACTGCTCACAAATCTTCTTCATCTGATCTAAAGACTCGATAAACTGTCGCTGTCGTTTCAAGCTATTAATCGAGCTCTTGAATGTTCTTAAAAGCAATGTAGAACTAGAGAATTAATGCCAATAACACAGATGTTGGCCGCTGCAGTTTTGTTGTGTAGATGGACTGTACGGCAACTTCTTTTGTTTTCTTCACGGTGTTTTCTTGTGTACCATAAATTCTTAGATGCTGTTCCAGTGAGAGTTTCCTCTCAAGACCGTTTGCTTGTTCAGTTGGAATGTTCATTTTCATAACTCATTTTTAAGAAAAAAAATGCATTTTCGTCATTAATTAACCCACAATGGTTTTGCTGAATGCGCTCCTAGTAGGCAGGTTCGTACGCATTTCTAGTAGGGCTTTACGCTTTTTTCCAGCCTGGGGAATTTAATAGATCACGACGGCGACACTGAAGACAACGTCGATTATACTGATATATATTTTACTTACGAATCTCGCGATACACTAATGTCATTTACTTCGTTTTTAACTGGGAAAACTATCGCAAAACTAAATCCGAAACACAGCGATAAGTTTGAAAAAAAAAAAAAAATTAAAAACTAGCCGTTGTGGTTTACGTTCTCCAGACAACGCAGAATTTGGTCATTTCACGTAGTTGTTTTGTAGAGGACGGTAAAGAAATGTACCAAGATTTATAACGTTCGTGTATAGCCATTGTACTGTTCATTAAAACCTTTCTTAAGTAATTATTGCCGATGCCGGTGCAGTCGTGGTTTTCTTTACAGTTAAGCTCCCTACTATTACTTTGACGAGTAGGCCCCTCATGCAAGCCTTCATTTTTATAGTTTTCCAAGAAATGGCGCGCGGGAGATTAGGGGTCATATGATAACTAATGTTATTTAAGATTAATATTTTTTAAGTACAATCCAGCTAGTGGACTAATGTAAATCCTGCATTTTAATTAGCTTCCTTACTACAGGACTATTAGTAATAATACTCGGGAAGTTAAGCAAACCACGACGGCAACGTCAACGGGAACGCTGCTAAACAAAAGGTTTAATGAACAGAACAATGGCTGTGCACGTGCGTCATATCTTTTTGTACATTTTGTTGCCGTTCTCTGCCAAACAACAACGTGAATTGACCAAGTTAGGCTACGAAGACAAATATTTTGGATTTCCTTATGGAATCGATCGCTGGCATTACATATTTAGTTTGAGCAGGTTTTTAGACAGATTTGCGCTCTGATTGAGTTTAGTTAGTTTAGTTTAAACTAACATTTTTTCCAGGCGTCGTCCCTGGCGTCGCCGTCGTCAATGCTTATGTTCCTTACATCAGGTGACGAAATTCGCCGGTTTTTCTTTTGTTTTTTTTCCCAAATAAATATTTTATCAACTTTCATTTGCTAGCTTTATTATTGCCTTTTCCTCCCGACTAGCTGGATGATAATAAAACAATTAGATCCTTCGCCATCAAGGGCCACGTGTCAATAGCCCTTTCGGCCTCACCTCATGGGCTATTGATCCGTATCCTTTTCGGACTATGGGCCCAATTGTCCATTCCGAGTTCCCTTGTGCCTCTGTTTCAAAGCAAGTCTAGGTGCGAAACCATTTTTATTAAATCGACTTAACAAGATGCAGAACTCATTTTCATATGAAAAGTTTCGCACTTAGACTCGTTTTGATACAGAGGCACAAAGGAACTCGGAAATGGTCTATTGTTCATTAGTATAAATTTACCGTAGTCTATTGTGAATCCGTGAATTTGATTGGCTATATTACTGATTTCTATCTGCTGATAGAAACCAGTTACGCATCAGTGCACATCGCGCGTAACGTTTGAACCTCACGTAACATAATAAAACAGTTCTTTTCTACGCATTACTTGACATTTTTTTCTTTTTATGCAATGAGACTACGGTAAATTTATACTAAAACAATTAGACTACTCGCCCTCGTTTTCTACGAGCGATAGTCAACTCGGCTGCGCCTCGTTGACTATCTGCTCGTAGAAAACTCGGGCTTGTAGTCTAATTGTTAATTAGTAGAATTCTACCAGTATACTAATGCAAATGCTGTAATCTGATTGCCTGAGCCATTGCACACTATCAGCCATTATAGTTCACCAGTAAATTTTCATTTGTAGTCATTGGTCAAAAACGATCACGTGGTACGGTCTCGCGCAGGCACTATCTGTGAATAGAATGCCCTAGGGCGACTATTAGACGATAGTGCCCACTCAGCGGAAGTGGCTCATCAAGGACAGCTTTCTCCTACAGTTTTTTTTAGATAACATAAAAAGAATTTATCGTCCCATGTCAATTTTAGTTAAAAGAGAGCTAGAGAAGTATTTTATTAGGCTGAATACTGTTGTAAACTTCCGTACAGTAAAACGTTAAGCGGGCGCAGAGGTTTCAAGATTCCAGGTTTCCTCTTTAGAAGGTTACGATGATGATGATGGTGAAGATGGTAGACTTTATTTAAGTAAGCTTCTGAAGCTGATAGACTTTATTCAAGTGTCAATAGTATTTAGCTTGGGAAAAACTAATTGGGTTACCTCTTTAGAAGTCAACAGTTGACATTTAAAAATGTTTATACATGTATAGATGTAATATCATCTGAAGGATACAACGGAAGATACGAAACACCCAAGAGCTCCATAGCGGTTGGAAATTTTTGATAATAAATTCAAGTCGTTTTCGTTTTCTAATTAAACACTAGAGTGTTTATCTTTCAGAACTATCGGTCTGATAGTTGCCCCTTGGAAATTTGATGTTCTTAAAACTAGCATATTTGTTTTAAGAACATCAAATTTCCGCTGGGCAACTATCAGCCGATAGTTCCTCGACAGAAACACTCTATTGTTTAATTAGTGTTCAGTGGTTTGAATTGGTTTAAGAAATGGCGACGTTTTCTTTCATTTTGCCAACGTTTTGGAGGAACATTTTGATGAAAATGGATAATTAAAATCCTGAGAAGACTAAACGAAGGACATTTACGGTTTCTTGACTTTAAAAAAGTTGAATTATTGAAAAAAGGATGCGCGAGCGTGCACGACTTCAACTTTAAATGTCAATTCAATGCGGGCGATCTTTTTAAGGTGCAAAGTTCAATAATACGGAAACCGTTATTTGAAGTAAACTTCAGTAAGAATTATGTTACAAGGGTAAGGGTAAGTACTTGGTGTATCCCTTATCATAGTGTATTTAGAACGTAGCATAGTATATTTATCCTTATTATAGTGTATTAGATACACTATAATATCTGGAAGGGATACATGAAGTACTTAGGGGTACAAGTTCGACTTAACCGCTGTACAGTGTACATTTTTAACTGAAGTAAAGTATTTGCTAACACCAGTAAGAACATAAATTATTTACACCTTAGTACATTATGACAAGAGAGTTTATGTTCTTGGGCATAAAGACGTTTTCGGCCTGACTTACACTCATTTTAGCCCGACCAGCGTCCTCTTCGCTCCGTCCGGAACATAGGGGCTCCAGTGCAGATTTCCATCGGACCGGGTTCACTTAATTCCATGACATTCCCTAGTCCTTATGCTCCTTCTGTATGGTTCTCCTCCATGACTTCTTTAGTCTGTCTTTCCTCTTATTCTCCTGAGGGTTCAAATTAAGGGACAGGCGGGGGATTTCCTCAGAGCGTGGCCAATCCATCTCCATTTCCGTCTCTGCATGGTAACGTCAATCCTCTCCTGCTTGGTACGCTGTCACAACTCCTCATTGGAGATCTTCCTTGGCCATCACACCCCTAAGATGTACCGGAGCCTACGATTGGTGAAAGTCTGGAGCCGAGCAGCTAGGCGAGGGCTAAAAGGAGCTTGAGAAGGGCCCAAAACATATTTATGCCCAAGGACATAAACTCTATTACTATAAATATCACTTTGGAGAGCATCGAGAAAATAAAAACTGGAAAAAAAAAACGACATCAAAACAGTCTAAACAGTCACGCGAGCAATTACAAGTTAAATGGCTCTTATTTCCCTCAGTGAAAATGCACAATAGCCTGAGAGCTGGCTAGAAATTAAGAAATCTTGCCATTCGCGTTTTCAAAAATTATAGAAGACATGAAAGGAAAGTTGGACAAAGCTTATTTGTAAGTGTTGAAATTAATAGTAAAATTGCTAATATGATCCACAGTTTGGAAAAATTGGTTGAACAGCTACTAAACGCGGCATTTTACACATCACAATGTTCGAGCAAGGACGTTTGTTTCTGTGAGGCTGGGCTATCCTTTATTATGTAGGATGTCAAGCTATGTTCGTTCTTATGGTCAACCCCGGCCTGGTGAGATCTTGTTATAGTGGACGCCCTTGCGCAATGTGCTGTGTTAACCTGGGAAAGTCCAGCCTTTTTGGAAATCTTCGGCATAAGTTGGGCGATAGAATTATTTCCCAAGGGCTCGTTCTTGTACCAACACTCTACCGCTGTGAAGAACTTTGTCAACGGAGTCTGAAACAGTGTTTTACAATCAGGGTCAATAGAACCCCCTTGACTGTTCTTGGTTTGTTCTGTATGCTTTGTAGTGACATACTCTTTGTCTTGATCGTCGTGCTTGAAATCGAGCGAGCTCTTTAACTCGAGTGAAATCATCGATGTGAATACATTTTAGCCCATTAAATTCTCCATTTTAGCCCGCAAAATGCGTCACAATGCCCGATAAAGTGATAATAATTTGTTAATAGAGGATGTTACACGGCGCAGCGAACGGACGAGACATTGTTCTTGCCACGAAAACATAAAATTCATATCTTCGAGCTAACGTGTAAGGGGTTTTTTTATGATATAAACATACTGATCACGGCGTTTTGATGATTTTCTGAAGATATCCGGCCACTTTCAAAAGATTTCCGGAAATTTTATTAAGGTTGCTAAAAACAGTTTCCAGTACTTTCCAGTTTGATGGGTCATTATAACCATTATAACCATTCTATACCGGTTGATGACATAATCATGGAATCAACAAACTGCCCAATTATCGGAGAACAAGTTGATGTTAATTTTGTGGCACAAAAGCTTACCGTAGCAACAATATGACCTGCTAAAAACACCCCTAATTTTATCTTGAAGCGCTTATAACTCAAAAACAAACTTGGTGACCCCTATTTTTTTATTATCCGATTGTAATAATAAGATGCAACTTTTTGCAAAGTTTAAAAACATTCTGGGAAGGGGGTTTAGAGCCACTTTAAATTTATGATGTTCTGAGTCTCAGTCCCCTTTCCCAGGCTCACAAACTGAAATCGAAAAAATAAAAAAATAATATAATAAAGAGACTACAAGGGTGTAAATTTAATTGCTCTTAGTTGTTATAATCTGTCAAATATTTTTGCTCGCACGCGATTCCTCTAAACGCGTCACGTGACTGAATATTCCCCAGCTAAAATTAGGGAATATCCGATTTTTAGTAAATACTAAAACAGTGAATAGCGTTTAAATAAATTATCGTTAGGCGTGCGCTGATTGGCTGGTCAAACTCCGAATATCGTGTGCTATTTACCTCCGAGCAACTCGAGCAAATATGGCGTTCCCGTTTAATTGTATCCATGACAAGTTAAGAAATCATCCAAATTAATTTTTTGTTGCGTATATTATCTCACTGTTTTAGTATATACTAAAACAACTATCACCTCAGTGTCGATGGTTAGTGGTAGATATTTACGTCAATGCTGCGCGGCTCGTAAATATCCATCGCTAGCCACCTCCACTTCGGTGAATAGTTGTTAACTATTCCTAACTTTCAAAACTGCGCCTATTGTGAAACATTTGATGGATAATAGTCTCAAATAATAATAGCCTCCTTGTCGCGCAGAAATATGCTCTAGGAAAAATGATCACTTGTCGGAGCATATAATGTCCGCAGACAAATATCCTCCATATTTAGAAAATTAAGGGTATTGTTTATTTATGATTACAGCTATAACACCGCTATCGCCGATACCTTAAATAGTACAGCTGAACATAGTTTACCTTAAAGATTACACTGTGATTTAAGTCAAGTCTCTGACTGTGACGTAGTGGTAGTTTGGCGAAGTGTAGCTACTAAGCCATGTTACATTTGATATACAGGTCTGTTAACAGTTGTTTAATGTTACAAAGATACTCAGTCGCCATCTTTATAATATAACAAACATTAGAAATGAGGAAAACTACTTACCATGAGGATCAGCAGTAAAACGTAACAGGAATCCCTTTTTTTGAACGATATCGTCGTGCGAGTGGAATGTTATCAATATCTGGTGTCCAGTTAAAAGAATGTTCTGTGCAGCCCTATAGCCACAGTATTTACCAACCCTTCTTCCGTCTTTGACAATCTCTAGATAGTCGTAGCTGTGCATAAGAAATAGTAACAATTGGCCGTTATTACACGACTCAGTTACTTCGGGGTCATTAACTAAGATAAAGCAATCAGTGATCTCAAATCCTTTATAGCAAAGCTTAGTCGGAACCGTATTCGGAGGATATTGTTGGATTAGTTGTTTATTACATCAGACTTCCGGTGTTTAGAAAGACCCCGTTGCATGTTGGGGGCCATGTGCTTTTGAGTCATCGTCCATCTTGCGTATCTTGAGTTGTGTACGGAATAAATCCTCGCTTTGAGACCTAAATTCTACATGGTGGCAGCGGTGTTTGGAGACAAACAGCGTTAAACAATGCCAGGAGACGAAGAACAGATCGCACCAGCCGCGGAGGCAATTAATCAGGCCCACACGACCTCACAAATTCCTCTCCCCGGGAAGTTCGAAGAGGCAAACAGTCCACAAGCAGCAGATGCATGGCCAAAGTGGCTTCGCCGATTTGACCGGTACAGAGTGGCGTCAGGGCTAAACAGTAAACCAGAAACCGAGCAGGTCAGTACTCTTCTTTATGCAATGGGTGACAGTGCCGATGATATTCTCCAAACGCTTCAATTAGACGAAGGAACTGTCTCCTACGAGGAGATTAAAAAATCATTAAACGACTATTTTGCCGAACGGCGAAATATAATTGTGGAGAGAGCGCGTTTCAACAAAAGGTCGCAAAAACCGGGAGAATCTGTCGACACATTCATCCAGGATCTATACAGATTAGCAAACAATTGTGACTACGGTACGTTAAAAGATGACCTAATTCGAGACCGAATCGTAGTGGGGGTACTTGATGATTCACTTTCCGATCGACTTCAGTCAAAAGGAACTCTTACACTCGCACAAGCCGTTCAAATGAGTCGTCAGGCAGAATCTAGGGCACAAAACCGTGATCTCGTCCGTGGGGACAACAAGCCAGCTCAGGTCGAATTTGTTTACCCAGGAAGGTCAGGAAATAGAAAAACACCTAACAAAGAAAGTTCCCAACCTACCCCAAGTTGTGGATGGTGTGGCCGTGAAAGACACCATCGCCAAGTATGCCCCGCTAAAGATGCTACCTGTAACAAATGCAAAAAAAGGGGACACTTTCAAAAAGTCTGTCGCAGCTCTGCCTTGTCAGCAAAGAAAATATGTGAGCTGGAAGAAGATGAAGAGCAGGAAGAAGGAGATGAGGTTCTATTTCTTGGAGAAGTTCAAACCACAGGGGGTGGTTGGACTGCCCAACTCGGGGTTAATGGCCGAAACACTCGCTTTAAACTAGATACTGGTGCGGCAGTCACAGTCATTGGTGCGCATACCTCGTGGCTAAAAGATCAAAAGCTAGTCAAGCCAAAACAAACCTTGCGAGGCCCTGGAAATATTAAAATCCCAGTCATTGGCACGTTTCTAGCCAACCTCTCATACCGCAAGAGAAAAGTAACCGAACCAGTGTATGTCATACCAGACCAGACTTGTCCACTACTAAGCAGAAATGCCTGTGTTGCACTAGGGCTAATTACCCGCACTGATGAAGAAATTGGTGATGTCACTACACAACATGCTGATTTCAAAACTGAATTCCCTTCACTATTCACTGGCCTTGGGAAGGTGAAGACCGAAGTACACATAACGCTACAACCTGACGCAAAGCCTAATTGCATTTATACACCAAGAAAAATCCCCCATCCGCTATTGCCTAAGGTTAAGCAAGAATTGGACTCTATGCTTCAACAGGGTGTCATCTCACCAGTAACTGTACCGACTGCTTGGTGCTCTGGTCTCGTCCCAGTTCCAAAGCCAAATGGTAATGTCAGACTCTGTGTAGATCTAACTCAGTTAAACAAGGCAGTCCAGCGAGAAGTCCATCCGATGCCGTCAGTTGACGAGAGCCTTGCCAAGCTGGGAAAAAGTTGCTATTTCACCAAACTCGATGCTAACAGCGGATTCTGGCAGCTCCCCCTGGATGAAGAGTCAAAACTGCTGACTACATTTGTAACTCCTTTTGGTCGATATTGTTTTAATCGCCTTCCTTTTGGCATCAGTTCGGCCCCAGAGATTTTTCAGCGTACAATGTCTGAAATCCTCAAAGATGTTGATGGAGTAATCTGCCAAATGGATGACATTCTTGTCCATGGAGCTAACCAAGAAGAACATCACAGACGACTTAGAGCTACGCTTCATTGTCTCCAAGAGGCTGGCATAACCCTCAACATTGAGAAATGCCAGTTTTTCAAGACCTCTGTGAAATTCCTAGGCACCATCATTGACGAACAGGGAATCCATGCTGACCCAACAAAGACAAAAGCCATATCAGAGTATCCACCTCCCCAAAATGTAAAGGACTTACAACGTTTCATGGGGATGGTCAACCATTTGGGGAAGTTCATTCCCCGGCTGGCGGAGATGAGCGAACCCCTGCGTCAGTTGTTATGCAAAGACACCACATGGCTATGGACAGACCCCCAGCAGAGAGCCTTTGAACAGATTAAAACAACCCTTACGTCAGCCGACGTCTTAGCATGTTATGACCCCAGTCGACCAACTATCATCGCAGCTGATGCCTCCCTCAATGGCATTGGTGCAGTCCTCCTCCAGGTACAAGATGACGGGAATCGTAGACCCATCAGCTATGCATCACGATCACTCAGCGATGCTGAAAAACGATATGCTGTTATAGAGAAAGAGGCGTTAGCAGGAGTTTGGGCGTGTGAGAAGTTTAGTGACTATGTTGTGGGCATGAATTTTGTCCTAGAAACTGACCACAAGCCCCTTCAAACTCTGTTCAACACTACCGAGCTGTCCAAGACACCACCACGTATACAGCGGTTTCGCCTTCGGTTGATGAGATTCAGCGTCACTGTCAAATATGTCCCTGGGAAACACCAATTAACAGCGGACGCTCTCTCCCGTGCACCTACAGAAAGCCCTGGAGAAAAGGACGAGCAGTTTGTAGACGAGCTAGAAAGCTTCGCAGCCCAGACAGTGTTCACGCTCCCAGCAACTACACAACGCCTGTCACAGATACGAGAGGCCCAAATCACTGATGAAGAATGCGCCCAAATCAGGAACTACTGCAGTCAAGGATGGCCAGCCTATATGCCACACCAGCCCCTGCTACGTCCATACTGGGAAAAAAGAAGCCATTTCAGCGTTGTTGATGACTTGCTTCTCTGTGACGAGCGCATAGTGATTCCTAGATCCATGAGACTGGAGATACTCAGCTGTATTCATACTGGTCATCTTGGCATAATCAAGTGCCGAGCAAGAGCACGAGCATCAGTATGGTGGCCAGGGCTCTCTGTGCAGATTGAAAACATGGTGGCAAATTGCAGCACCTGCGCCAAAGATCTTCCTGAGCCAAAAGAACCCCTCGTGTCCACCTCTTTCCCTTCACGCCCATGGGAGAGGTTAGCTGCAGACCTCTTTGACCTTGAGGGAAAGGTCTATTTACTTGTTATTGACTATTATTCAAGGTGGTTCGAGATCAGGAGACTAAACGACCAATCCTCTGCCAGAGTCATTTCAGTCCTGAAAGAACTATTTTCCTCACATGGCATACCTGACGTTATTGTATCAGATAACGGCCCACAATTCAGTTCCGATGCATTCCACCTGTTTACCACTGAGTATGATTTTGTTCATGTGACAAGTTCGCCCAAGTACCCAAGAGCCAATGGGGAAGTTGAAAGGGCAGTTCGTACAGTCAAAGCACTGCTTCGCAAGAATGAAGACCCATATCCAGCCCTCCTTGCTTATCGATCTACACCTTTGCAGAATGGGTTTTCTCCCAGCGAGTTGCTCATGGGGCGCCGCCTACGAACTAAAGTTCCTGCCATGCCCAGTGTCCTCAAACCTAATGTGCAAGATACCGACCGGCAAAGAGTGCAACTGAGAGAGGACGAATACAGGTCAAAACAACAGATTTATCATGACAAACGACACCGAGCCCGTGCCCTTCCTCCACTAACCACTGGCGAGCAAGTTTGGGTGCGAGATCAGAACCGGGAAGGTCAGATCCTGGGAGCTGCAAAACAACCAAGGTCCTACTTAGTGAAGACTGAGATGAGCACACTGCGACGTAATCGGTCTGCTTTAGTTTCAACCAGTTCGCAGCCGGCGTTTCCCCCTAATGGGCCAACTATGGCATCGCGAGATCAAGCACTGCCTGTGAGCCACACACCTCTGAAGGTTTCTACCCCTGTCCCAGAGAACCTACCGGCTGAACCTTTAACACCTGCTACAGAGAACCTATCGGTTGACCCTTCAACGCCTGCTACATGCAGATCAACATCAGTTGTGTCAGCTCCAGGAGGCCATCCAAATACTGGGCACTCTGCAACAGAGCGTGTTACACGCTCAGGACGAGTAGTAAAACCACCCCAACGGCTCGATCTGTGAACATTTAGCAAAGCAAACTTGCACCAACTCTTTGTTTTAATATTGCTACATTCATGTTGAGTTTACCGAACTAAGTACACAGAGTTAACGCTCAAACTTTGAGGGGAGATGTTGGATTAGTTGTTTATTACATCAGACTTCCGGTGTTTAGAAAGA
>JAEMPF020019020.1:3719-17055 GCA_022496165.2 Catalaphyllia jardinei
AGGTATATAAAAGGGTAGGTATTTCACAATCTGAGGCATATAAAAGGGCGGGGAAATCGGCCATTTAGTTATTCAAAAGGGCCTTTAATCAAAATATTAATATTTCGAATAGACGCACCTTATGGCTGTATCAGTTTATTTATTAAGCACGAGATGAAAATAACAAAAAGATTTCCTTTGTCAGCGATTTATTCATAAGACGGATTTATAGGTAAGTATGTGAAAGGGGTACCTTTTTTCAATAAAAGGTTCATAAAAGGGGTACTTTTTCTGCCAAAATGGTGTATAAAAAGTAAGGGGCTGGACCTCGGGGCGGAGCCATCCCGTATTGAACTTTGTTAAGTACTCCCCCTTTAAGGTAGTGTGAGTACCGTTGCGCGCTACAAATGTAACTTAATCTCCACTAGCCTCACCTGAAGAAAAGAACTGCCCGCTTTTGTTTCGAATTCTTATCTATTTCGACTGAGTTTGCCGTATAATTCTCTAGGCATGTAGCATCGCTTCTTAAATATGTCGAGCACGGCTTTTCCCAACTTTCCGCTTTTTGGAACTATTTCTCACTCCTTTGACCTGCACTTTTATTTCCAACTCCAATGGTACAATTTTAAGGTCAACATCAAACCATATAACATATATCCGTTGAAAAGGTAAGTCTGCATACGAGCCAAGTGGCCCATCAGGCCGGAGCTTATCCCGGTTTCCTTAGCATTAAGCGACTAGGAGTATTTCTACTCCCCCCTGGATGTGATGCTAGTCCATCGCAGGGTTACCCCCCAGCATTAAATTCGCCGGTACCCATTTATACACCTGGGTGGAGAGAGGCAATGTGAGAGTAAAGTGCCTTGCCCAAGAACACAACACAATGTCCCCGGGCAGGGCTCGAACCGGGACCGCTCGATCCGGAGACGAGCGCGCTAACCATGAGGCCACCGCGCCTCCCATCCGTTGAAAAATTAGTATTTAATTGGCCTTTTGATCACATTTTAGACTTAACCTTAACCTTCTCTTCCGTTCTTAACTCTACATTTGTATTTCTGCTTGTGATCAGCTCGTGCGAAGAGTTCTCTAAGAGCTACAAGTATTGTAAAAATAAATTTATAAAGCAATCCTACACAAAAAGTACACACTGAATAAGATGTAAATTTAATAAAGCTCTGCTTTTGTATGAATCGATGTATCTTCATGGCCCAGTGCTAAGTTGTGGAAGATTGTTTCAAACTATGAAATATTTACTATTCCTCGGTTTTATAAAGAGTAGTACGAAAAACCAAATAATATTACTTTTTCCTGCGTATCTTTAGGGTTGACAAATATAGAGGCAATGTTAAGAGAAAATTGCAGTAGGATATAACACTGAATCATTCGCTTAAAACTGCAAATGTCAAGTGTTCCTCGTTATCACGCACTAAAAACAGCTAAGACTTCCAACAAAAAACTTGCTCTAAAAAAGAGGAAGAAAGAGCATCGTATTCCAAAAGCAAAATCCAATACCTTTATCTTTAGGTGTTCCAGACAAATGTAAATTCCAAAACTATATCATATCATCATCGTATTCCAAAAACAATATCCAATACCTATATCTTTAGCTGTTGCAGAGATATGTAAATTCCAAAACTATATAAACGTCTTTTGTAATAAGATTTTTTTAATAGCAATAGCACTTCAAGGTCTACAATTAAAGTCCGTTGGCTTCTATCTGGCTGGCAGGTGTCCGGCCTCTAACCTTGCACAATATGGCCAGACCTCGCTTGTCCTGCAACGAAAATCAGAAGTTTAACCGACAACAATGCCTGTCTGTGTGATCCAAACCACTCATCTGTAGTTAAAACCTAGAAACCCCGCTTGGTACAAGCTGGAAGCCAGTCACCTAAGCTGTCTCCCCCGGCCATACTTAAAGAAAGCCCCCCTAGATTTAAAAAAAACCAGCAGGCAGGCGAAAAAGTTTTGCTGCAAAGTTGACAGGGTTTTCATAAATTCAGACATATATTGGCAGAGAATGTCTAGAAAATCAGCCGGCCATGCTCCTGCTGCCTTAAAGTGGTTGCCATGACTACTTCGGAGCAATTCTGGCTTAACTAGGGCCCCTCCTTGATTATTGTGCCCCAATATATGTCTGGATTTATGAAAACCGTGCTTACAACAAAACCAACAGCCTGAGACTTTTCCAGGAAAATACACAGGCTTTTTCACTTAATCATCCACAGGCAGTGTGGCAAGACTTAGATCTAGAGTACTCACCAACCTAGCTTGTATCTGGTCTCTGGGCTCCCAGGCAACTGGCTGGCCAGAGCTGTCCTGTAACCAAAATCAGCATTTTAACTGAGCAAAATGCCACTCTCTGTCACCCACCCCACCCCCCTGGGGATAATTCCTGGGAGCCCTACTTGGTATCAGCTGGTAGCCAGACACCAGGGCTATCTGCTGCAAGCCTCCTTGACGGAAGCCCCCCTGGGTTTAGACGCACCACAGAGGCCTCCCTGCCGGCTATCGCCGGCAGGCAGGCGAAAAAGTTTTGCTGCAAAGTTGACAGGGTTTTCATAAATTCAGACATATATATATATATATATATAATATGTTTTTTTTTCATTTTTTATCTGCAAACTCTTAAACTTTGCTGGGTAGCTTTTCATTCAATAACACTTCAGTTGGAATGTTTAGATTCTCAGTCTAATCAGTATAAGAAACTCGTCCCAGTCCTCTCACGTTTCTGCAATTGGCTATGGGAAAGGGATGTTTGGGAACAGCAGTAATCTTACAATCAGGAAAATACGTCACTCTGAAACGGACTAAGGAAAGAGTAATGTTTTTTTTAGCCTCACTTACAAAAAAAGAAGTTAATGAAATCTGAAATCTTTTTAAGCAGCAATGTCGTTTATGCACTTTTGTATTCAAATTATCGAGTGCACTCGAAACAAGCGTGCTTTTGTTCTCTGGAGATACGTACACTGATTGGTCAATAGGTATTGAGTTATGTACAG
Source organism: Catalaphyllia jardinei (assembly GCA_022496165.2). Taxonomy (NCBI): domain Eukaryota; kingdom Metazoa; phylum Cnidaria; class Anthozoa; order Scleractinia; family Caryophylliidae; genus Catalaphyllia; species Catalaphyllia jardinei. The sequence goes on from JAEMPF020019020.1 coordinate 6,698, forward strand.
GTGAACCACATATAAAAAGCAATTCACAATGCATTAAGGATCATTACAGTTTATTTATAAATGATTATGACTGTTTATTAAGTAGTTTCGAAATCTCCGTCAGAGACGATTCAGTGGCACTAAGACGAAATATGTCGAACACTTAATTGGTGCCACAATGGTCGGGCGATCGCTCCAAAGTAAAGGACGAAGTAAAGATACGTGTCCCTTGCTTTATGGCGGCCATCTTGAATTTGAAACAGATGGCCATGTGATGTGAGGACTATAACCTAATTACGAGGACTGCGACGTCCTTCATATTCCAAAATTCTTCCCAGGGACATCCTTTCATTTCCCGAAAATGCGAAATCTCTCTAAGAGTTCCAAGCATTCCAGGCATCGACCCAGATGGGCGTGTATTTAAATCAAAATAGCTACCATCAATTTGCAGATTATCTTTCGTTTTCTAATGTGAGCGACGCTTCGACTTTGCCGGGTTACCCTCCCCTCCCCTCTCCTCTCCCGGCGTCTCAACAGGACTACAAAGTAATTAACACTGGGTGACCAAGAAGGCCTTTCAAAAAGTTGCTCGACCACGCCCTGGCAACTTCTTGCATTCCGAGCAACGTTTTTCGTTACGGGCAACTTTTTGCATTCTGAGCAGTTTCTAGTTTTCTACCAGTTTTAAGAAACCACAGGAGCTTTCAGCGCTTAAATTGGCCTTGCGTCCATTTTTTTTTACAATCTTTTAGTAGCCAATTGATTGAATTCCTGTGAAAAAGTACCTACACCCCCACCCTACTCCAAAGGACAAATCATGGGATGCAAGATGCATGCAACCGGGCTGCTAGGTAAGCGGTTTTTTTAATTAAAAATGGCTGACGACTCAACTGACTCAAGTGAAGAATTTTTACACGATTAATATTAATATTGATGGATAGTCTTTACTTGTGCATCGCTGGTTATGAGGTAAAATTGAACAAAAATGCTTAGATATTCCTTCTTTTTGTTGTAAGTTTCGGCTATTTTCGCATCGGACCAAGTAAAGGAATAGAACAATAAAATGTTTTGGTTTCTTTGAGCAACTTTGATTAGCTTTCGTTATAAAAAGATACTTTTGACTCCTTTTGGGGTACTTTTAAGCAACTGTTAGAGAAATTGTGGGTAACTTGTGGAAAGCCATATCACCGACAGGAGATAACAAATCAGTCACTCGGGTTTGTGATACTATCGTTAACTATTATGTAAGTACCAATAAAAGTAAAAATCCTGAATATCATACTCATCACAAGTTTCATTACTAGTGCTAAAGTAATGTAGATATAAAATGGCCGGTGAACAGTACGAGTAGGGAAAAGCTATCTCTGTCCATCCTAGGGAACCTACGAGAACGTCAAAGCCCAATCTAATTCAAAGATAAACACGGTTAGATATGGAAAACTTGATATATTTGCTCTATTCGGGCAACTATCGAATACAATTGCAAAGAAGAAGGATGATTACTGATTGGCGGCCAACGGTTAAGCTGCTACCATCTGCTGACCTGGAACCATTGCTTGACCTTCAACCATGTGCTGGCCTACAACCACTGGTTGTATTATCTGCTGACCTGGCACCACCGGCTGACCTGCAACCACCACGAAAGCGAAATATCAAGAAGGTAGCTGATATATCGGATTCCCACACGGCAATCATGTAAAGCAGTTGTAATTAGTCTTAGTTTTTAACTTAGCTTAACTGATGATTTTCCGTGAATAAATAAAGATTTACATACATACATACCACCTGACCAGCAACCATTGGCTGTGCTGCAGAATAGGGCGTTTGTAGTTGGGTTTATCCGGGTCCAAATTGGCAATACGCATACACTCCCTGAAAACGAGATATAAAAATGATGTTTTCACGGCTTGATAATATGGCGCGCATGACTTTTTTCAATTAATCGTAGCAACCCCAATCACGGATTCCAGCGAAGATCACGCTCGATGCAACTTGAAGTCTTTTTGCCAAATCAGGTTATTTCATTTCACTTATCGCATACTACCAACTAACCAGCGAATCATGCATTTTTATCTCATTACTTACAACAAGAGGGTGGGAGGCATGATGGCCTCATGGTTAGAGCACTCGACTCTGGAGCAAGCGGTCCGGGTTCGAGCCCTGGCCGGGGACATTGTGTTATGTTCTTGGGCGAGACTCTTTACTCTCATAGCGCCTCTCTCCACCTGGGTGTATAAATGGGTACCGGCGAAATGTTGGGGAAAATCTAACAAATTGCGGGGAGTAGAAATACTTCTAGCCGCTTCTTGCTGCAGAAAACGGGATAAGCTCCGGCAGCTTTGACCCAGTTGGCTGTAAGGCTTCACTTCACTTTTTTACAACAAGAAATTGAAAAGAAAGCAATATAATTGTTGCGTTTCATTTGACTGGAACTAAACTGAATGAACAAGATTATTGACTAGGGCAAACAGGTTGCAATTCCCGATATAACAATAACAACAACAATTACAATAACAATAACAATAACAATACTAATCACAATCACAATAAAAACAACAACAACAATAATAATAACAATAACAATACTAACCACAATCACAATAAAAACAACAACAACAACAACAACAACAACAACAGTAACAGTAACAAAAACAATAAAATAACAATAATCATAGTCTTAGTTGCCAAAAGATAAACGTGCATATCTTTTGTTACTTTCAAGTTACCTATACAATGAATTAAAATCTACCCCGCCTAAAAATTAGACTGGTCAAACTACAAAAGGATGATATCATACTAGGTTTCTCTGTAGACCTTCAAACCCTCGGTCATGCATGTAAATATCCAATTGATCTGCCTCCCACAGATGAGATTTTTAAGCCTATTATGTTTAGTTAAGTAGTATACCTGAGACATAAGTAGGCGTAGCTAATCGTATTGTTTGAACACTTTGAACATTTCCTAAGATAGCACCGAACAAAAGAAAAATTGAAAACTTGGGAAATCAATAACTCCAGGTGGACTTTTCACCAATGTAAGCGCTATGGCACTACGATTTCTGAACAGCCCCCATTTTTGATCAGCCATCTTTGATTTCTTGATTTGCAATATTAATTGCTTATGTCAGTGCCCACAGTTACTACATGCAGCAGTCCTAAACACTTTGACACTTAAATAAAGTGACTTATTTAATGATCTTTATTTATTTATCTAAATACGGTAAGATTGTAAAAGAATAAAAAGTGGCTTTTCAGTCTATCGGTAACTTTGAGTACCTGATTCCCTTGAGGACGCTCATAGAGCTTGCAATGTTTCTCAAAAACGTCAAATCGTACATGAATTAAAAGCAGCCCTTCGCCGTATCGGTAAATACGTGTACCTGATTCTGTGGAGGAGGATCATAGTCTGTGTCACCGCAGCTCTTAGCGAAAGCAAAGGCGAGGATCATCTCAATAATGGAAAATAGAATAGCTAATGAGGATATGGCCAACATAGTCTTTTCCTGATCAGTGAACTGGAATTTTGTGTCCTTTTCCATAATGTGAGGTTGGCGCCACGTCTTCTGACTTAACATTATGCCAATACCCCATTGATAGTGGTACAATGTTGCTGCTGACATCGCAACACAGGCCATGCTGACTGACTTGAGAGCATAAATCTGAAACAGAGCAAGAAAGAAGAGAACGAGTCAGAGTGAATGAGTACATGTTTGTGCCATGTCTCGTGCCGTGCCGTGCGCTGCCGTGCCGTGCCATGCTATGCGTATATCTCGAAATACCGTAATTACATCGAAATTAAGGTGCTATCTATCTTTACAACAGTCAAAACAAATTTACTATAATTTAATTTACCCATACATCTCATATAGTATTTTAGGCTTTTAGCGTGCGGCAGTGTATATAAGACACATAATGAAAATCCAGGTAAAACAAAACCATATAGTGTGATTAATATTTTATGCTAGAATGTATGGTAGACAAACAGAGACTGCCAAACCCTTGTTAAATTTACTAAACATTCTGACAGTAGATAACATTTATCGTCTGGAAGTATTGAAATTCTCACATTCATGGCATAATAGCCTCCTCCCTGAAGTTTTTGAGTGTATGTTTCAATATGCTTGAAATATTCATAGATACAACACAAGATATACAGCCAAACATAATTTTTACAAGTACTTTTTACAAGTGTGTTTACATTGTCGAAATATATAAAACGTCACCTCCCGTTAGAACAAAAAACTGAAGTAATTTCCCTCTAAGGTAAGTTGTAAATGCGTACGTCATTTATTTATTGTTGAATCTTTTTTACTCCTTTCTTTATTGTTGTAATTTCTGTTATAATTACTGCTTTCTATTCAAAATTGAATCGTACGGTAAGATCTTTCTAAACCGTATTAAGAGTGTAAAAATCAAATGTAAACATCTATATGAAATGGATAAATATTATTATTAAGAATTATTGGACGAGGTTGAGCAAACTATCGTGATTTGTCAGAGGCGAGCCGAAGCCGAAGGCTGAGGCAAATAATTGATCTGCGAGACGATTAAACGGTACTATGCATGAGCAGACCATTATTTGTGGGCAGTTATTTGCAAGTCACGTGGTGGCTCTCGGCTAGTGGAAAGGAAAAAACAATGCGTCGAATGATGACGATGACGATGACGACGATGATGATGATGATTATTGTTATTACTATTACTTTTATTATTACTATTATTATTATTATTATTATTATTATTACTATTATTATTATTACTATTATTATGCAGTTCACTACAGTACAGCATAGTACAGTACAGTGCAATGCAGTGCGATGCGGTGCAGTGTAGTGCTCGGGGGGGGGGGAGGTAGGGGTACTTAACAAAGTTTAATACGGGGAGGCTCCGCCCCGAGGTCCAACCCCTTACCCTTTTATATACCATTTTGGCAGAAAAGGTACCCCTTTTATATACCTTTCATTTAAGATAGGTATCCCTTTTAGATACCTGCTTTAGGAAGTCTTGTTCTCATTTTCATGTAGTGCTTAATAAATATACTGACAAAGCCATAAGGGGCGTCTATTCGAAATATTATAATTAAAGGCCCTTGTAAATACCTAAATGACCGATTTCCCCCTACCCTTTTATATACCTCATCTTGTGAAATGCCTACCCTTTTATATACCTGAAGCGTGAAAAAGGTACCCCTTTCGGCCGGAGCCTCCCCGTATAGGCCATTATAGGGAGTACCCCCCCCCCCCCGGTGCAGTGCAGTGCAGTGCAGTACAGTGCAATGCAATGCAATGCAGTGCAGTGCCATGTAGTGCCATTTCTAGTCTTATAAAGAAAGATGAAACACTTTACTCATAGAAGCTTTATAGAACTGTCTTACCAAAGCCGGGGGGCGTCTTGACATACTGATCAAAACTAGGCCCATGATGCCAACTGGTAACACCTTTGTTGAAAGAAAACAGAACTATCAGACCTTGTCATGATGATTTACACTCGTTACTGAAAATTAAACTGATACAGGCCCACTTACCAAATTGACGTCAGTTTTTCGTGCGTCTGTCCTGTAATTGATGATGGAATTCTTCATAATATTGTCAAAGTAGCTGTGGAATCCACGAGGCGATATCCGAGTGGATCCGCAGACTACTTTGACAATGCTATGACGGAATTCATTGTCTATAACAGGACAGACGCATGAAAAACTGACGTCCATTTGCTTTTTACGATAACAAACTGTCAAATTTTACGCTCTCGCTCATTGCCGCATGGCATAAATTATAAATTTGTGTGTCTGTCGGCTTATTGAAGATGAAAATAAGCTAATGAGCGCGCGAGAATTTGTGCTATTGTCGTAGAAAACAAGTTTGATGAGCAGTGCGGTTTGGGTGCAAACGCGGTTCATGTCTTTTTACTTATTTTTTATTTAATTATTTGTTTTCGCAATCTTCAGTTCTTATTTGTTTCTCACACGACCACTGCATTTACCAGAAAATGCTTGAAATTTTACACATACATCATTTTCAAAGTAATGCTGGCATAAGTTACGACGGAATTCTTTTGAGCATAATAGTGAGACAAACGAATCAAATATTCTGCCAGAATATTAGTGACTAAAACTGACTGACGGTTGAAGGCTTTGGGCGGGTTAAGGAAATCTGGACAATAGTCCCTCGATTTCACAGTACACACAGCACATGCCCAAAGGTTTTGCCCTAAATTCAACACTCGTGCACTGGATCAGAGCGAGTTACTCGAATACTGGAAAAGTACGGTGAGTCGTCGCCCTTGAATGCTTCAACATAGCCAGCGTTATTTTAGTTTTTTTATGTAAGCATATGGTTAAACCCTCTTAAACCATTGTTCGTGTGGTTAGTCTTTTTGCTTTAATGGAATCTTCCGAAGCAGTAAAAATTAATATTCAACATAACCAAATCATGCTACAAAATTAAGTAGTATTGTAGTTTAGAAATCGCGCTGTTTTTGTGCCTAGTGCTCGTAGAGCTCAAGGCACTATGTTATCGTGCGTGCGTGTCCGTAACACTTGTCGTTCGGGTAATATGTCATGAAGTGTCCTCCCCTTAAGGTTTTTTTTTTGGAGATGTGTAATATGTCATGAAGTGTCCCCCTTCACTTTTTCTGCCTAGTGCTCGTAGAGCTCTAGCCTGCGAGCAGGCTCACTGTCGCGGGTAAAGGTGGGAGAGCCGCAACCGAGGGCTGACGAGAAGAATGGGGCGAGGAAAATTAAAGTGAGGCTCACTCTTCCTCGCCTCTTTGTTCTTCCGGTTCTCGGTTGCCTTTACTCTAACCCAAACAAGTGAGCCTACTCGCAGGCTAGTAGAGCTCAGGGCACCATATTATCGTGCATACGTGTGTGTTCGTAACTCGGGTTTTTGTCGTATTCTTTCGCCAAGAACGCGAGACCACTTTCGAGCGATGTTCGTTTGATTTTCGTATCCCGAGAAGACATGACGTAGGTGGCAACTTTTGCTACGACTGCTCCATCAACCTCGTTCCCAATTGCGTGTTTGTTCAACGACGTTGGTAATTTTTGTATGTTTAAGATCTAGCTCAACTGCATCGGGGCATTTTCGCAAGAAAAAATATTCAAACCACAGCGCTCGTCAAAAAACCCGATTTTCACTACAAACTCATCTCAGCAAATATGTAAATTAAAATTCGTTTGAAAGGTCGTTGAAATGACCTTTTTCAAGTAGTTTTTGGTTCTCAAACAAAAATATCCGATTTCACAATCACGCTTAAAAGCACGCTATGCAAATAATGTAATCTGAAACGCTGACTTTGCAGCGATATATAACTTCTCCTCTAATATCACCAAACATCGGCAGAGCAAAATCTATTCCTCAACATTCCAGCTTCAACGTGCTAAAATATCAGCGAAATCGAACAAAACTAGCGCTAATTAGAAATTTTTTCGTCACCAATCTGTCAACACTTGCAAGCAACCGAAGTTCTTGTTCAATTATGAGTAGTTACAGTTGATACTTATTTCACAATGAAGTTTCTTGTTGTTGTTGTTGTATCATGTAGTCATTGCAGATGATACTAGTTTTCATATCACTAGGCACATGTAGTCATAGACTGCCTATTTTTGTAACGTTTTATTCGGTCGTTTATGGCTTGCCATAAAAAAGTGTGGCAATACTGAATAAAGTGGTTACCGTACTCTCAAAGTCGTGACATGTCTGTTCAGCCCAAAAGCCCTGTAAACCCTCTCTGTACCTTAATACAGATCCATATTGAGCGATATCGACGTTCCTTGAACTTTAGCAGGGTACGATCAATATGATGTCAACAGCTGTAAAGAACTCTGTCATTTCTCATAGCAATTTGTAAGTCGACCGTCAAAAGATAAAATTTAAGCTTATGGCTATCGAACTACCAGCAGACGAGTATGGTCATGCAAACAGATCGAAGAAGAAGACTAATTAAGAAGCTATATGTGAGCGAGGGTCTGCATTCACGATCTGGAATCCCAATCATTAGTAAAATTTCTCTGGGAAGGTCCTAAACCCGAAACGGCCGAAAAGAAACCACCGAAACGAGCAAAATAGTAAGTAAATAAATGAAAGATCTCTGCTATGATGGCCTGAACTTGGACCCAGAACCATCTGTATGCATCGTGACATCACAAGTTTGCGCCGCACAAGATGAATTGCTCCAATCCATCACCGGAGAAACATGGGAAGACCCCTTCTATATGAGTGCCTACCATAAAAAGTTTTATACAGAGAACAGGGGGCGAATCCTGACTCGGCAAAAACAATGGCGAGCAGAGAACGCCGAGATTCTCAACACCCGTCGTACGAGATGGTATAAAACAACAAGGAACGACTTGCCAGCAGCCACGACTTGCCAGCAGCTACGACTTGCCACGAATCTTGGAGAAGTTATTATGCCAAGAACAAAGAACGGATCAAATAGACTTTGTGAGGAAAGACAAATAGGACAGTTTTGGACCAAGGATCTGCGAAAGTGGAAACGCGTCTAGTTCCCAGCGAACATGCAGTTACACTTTGTGAAATATCAACACAATTCTTACTTTAAAAAATAGTTTTATTTTTAACTTTCGGTGTGATCCTTGACTTTTTCGCGACATGTGTGCTTTCTAAACATATTGAACTTGCACATTTTGATTAAGACTTGACGTTTCGTATGCGTAGGCGTACACAATGGTAAAGTTCAGTTGTAAAACAACAGCAACAACAACAACAACAAAAATTACTGACACGATCCGGGTGAGAAAGCACACATCGTAAATACTTTTGTTCTTGAGCCATCGTAATTTGATCAAAAATAGGAAACACACAGCAGTGAAAAACATGCAAGTGAAGTGTGATCCTCGCAGTAAATTTTCCAATTTAAGCAATTGGAAAAAAAAAGCCTGAAAAAAATCAGGGCTTCAACGGGATTCGAACCCATGACCTTCGCGATACCGGTGCGATGCTCTACCAACTGAGCTATAATGCCACACTTTGAAGCCCGGATTTTCTTTTTTCAGGCTTCTTCTTTCCAATTGCTTAAATTGGAAAATTTACTGCGAGGATCACACTTCACTTGCATCTATAACCGCAGTTCAAATATGAATTATTTCATATACACTTTACATCAGTGATAAACATATTGAAGGCTGGCAAGTTTTTTCAACGTCAACGTCGGAAGTGAAAAGGTGATGCTTTATTAATCTGTTCTAGTTTATAGTTTCCTGTTAAGTATTTGCTTAATCCAGGTTCCAGACCCTTCGCCTTTGTTATATGTAAATAGCTGCTTTAAATTTCAACGGTTACTTTTGAAAATGTATGTAGATTACATACGAAACATCAGTATGTTTATCACTGCTGTCTGTGTCTTATTTTTGATCAAAAAACCGTCAAAGAACCGTCTTACGTTTTGTCCTGTCAACCCACTCTTCAGGACGTCAGCCCACAGAGCGGGTGTCCCCTTTTTATGACGTCGGACCACAGAGGGGGTATCACCCTTTTATGACGTCAGTGCACAGAGGGGGTATCCCCTTACCATAACGTCAGCCCACAGAGGGGGTATCCCACTTTTCTGTTGCTCCCACTCTTCCCAATGATCCACTTTTACACCCCACGTCAGGGTCCAATTTTCTAGAACTTTTGTTGGCAGCCATGTTGAACCATTTATTTGCCGCCCGCGTAACTATAAAATATTACTATTTACTTTGAAGGCCCTGAAAGCTTTAACACCTCGATACATATCTGATTTCCTAGTACAATATAAACCACCTAGAGCTTTGCGTTCTTCCGATAAGAAACTGTTACAAGTTCCTCATTTCAAGCTTAAGACTTACAAAGGCAGATCATTTAGTTATATAGCGACATATCTGTGGAACCAGTTTGCGACGTTTAAATCCAACCTGAAGACTGATTTATTTGATCAAGTTTTTAATTAGTCATTAGGTTTTTTGCCTAATACTTTAGTTTTCTTAGTTAGTTGTTTTAGTCATTTTTATCTTATTTCTTGGAAGATACGTGATGTCATTTTTATATAGTGGTTATTTATTGTTTGTCTTTGTCATATAGTGGCTATCTATTGTTTTTTTTAAATAAACAATAGGAAAAAATACACCAAGTACCTACCGATTTCTTTTATTCACATAGCTGTACAGCGCTCTGAACTCAAGCATGGACGCTATAAAGGTCTTATATTGCTATTAATTATTATTATTAGTAGTAGTATTAGTATTAGTAAAGGGGGTAAGTTTCTAAAGAAACTGTGGTGCTGCGTCGGTGGGAGTATTACAAGATAATTTGGTTTTATCAACTGAGTTGATAATGTGAATTAGCCACCGTAAAGAGATTCAGAAGCTGACGTTTCGAGCGCTAGCCCTTCGTCGGAGCGAAT
>JAEMPF020019021.1:0-17053 GCA_022496165.2 Catalaphyllia jardinei
ACTAGTTGGACAGAAAAGGCAATAACAAAGTTAGCAAATGAAAGTTGGAGAAATATTTATTTGGGGAATAAAAAGAAAGAAAAACCGGCGAATCTCGCTACTCGATGACTATTACTCTTAGTCCTGTAGTAGCGTAGCCAGTAAAAATGCAGGATTTGCATCAGTCCACTAGTTGGGGGATACTAAATAACAATTAGACCCGTAGCCCTTTCGGGCTACGGGTCAATAGCCCATGAGGCGAAGCCGAATGGGCTATTCGACCCGTGGCCCTTTAGGGCGAAGGGTCTAATTGTTTTAGTATCACCCAACAAGTCGGACAGTCGATTCCCACCGACTATTACTATTAGTCCCCTAGTAGCGTAGCCAGTCAAAATGCAGGATTTGCATTAGTCCACTAGTTGGGTAATACTAATAATGATGAGCTCGAACCTTGTGATAGACAACTTCTCCTAATACAACATCAACTTCGCTTGAGAACTTACTTAACAGTACTTTAAGTAATCTACAACACTGTGACTGTCAAAAGGAAACTGAATTCGAATTTTGTTCGGTGAAACAAAACACAGTTGATGAGTTCAAGTTCGAGTGTAGTCGATGTCGGAAAAAAGTCAACTTGATGAGTAGCAATCCTGCCGTTAAAGCCACAACTCGCCCAACATCTGCAGGACGTAATTTCGTTGCTGTTTCATTCATTGTCAATGGGCAATATTTCAAAGATTACCAAAAAATTCTCGGGACTCTCGGTCTGGATCACGCCGGCGTCAGTTTCATTCAGTGGATCCATATTGTTGAATGAGCCTTGAATGGATTGCACTGTTCGTGAAAAGGATCGCCGACTGGAGCGTGCAAAAAGCAAGAACTGAAGCAACCTCGTAAGCCAGGGAAAAGGCCCTGGGAACGAGGTTGAACCTGAAGCAGTTCGATGTGGAGAAAAAATTCAGTTTGACGGCTTTTATCTGACTCGCGGCCACTACAGCTCCGGCGCTACCTTCCACGATGCAAAGACTGGGAAAATTATATTGTGTACTTTGCGTACGAATGTAAGTTACCTTAAAAGCCTGGCTAACAATGCTTAGGTACCAGGCCGCTGAAAATTCCATCATTACTTCCCGTGCCGCGAAAAAAGTACTTTTCTCCTAGAGAGATAATTGTAATTGCTGGATTTTAAAACAGTTCGAAATAACATCATATTTTCTCGGAATTCAAGCATGGGTTTTGCGACAAAATAGAAAACAAAAACAAAAAATACGGTCAAAAAAGTGGTCAAAGAAGCACATTTTCCTTTCTCATTTCTTTATTTTTCATCATAAGCCAAAATGCATGCTTAAATTTATTCGAAAATTTATTCGAAACGGCTTTTGAATTGTTGTTGTGCAGAAAATACGGAAAAAAGGTTTAAGCCATTCAGGTAAAATGCATTTTTCTGTTTCTGGTCACGCGACATCGGGCGTGGTACGATGACGTTATGAACTGGACTATATTTGCCCCTATGAGTATTGTCTAAATTTGGTCCAATTGAAGCATACATGTGCAGAGTTATAGCCAATTGATTTTTCCCTAGATATTTTAAAGGGCCCTTAAACTTCCACTACTTTTTTTCTCGTAACTGAACATGCTTCTACACGAGCATATTTTGACTTCAAAGTTAATATAATGTAAACGCAATGGTGTTTGCCTGGAAAAAATAATCTCAAAGAGAGTAGCCTCAGAACTTAAATGTACAAGATAAATGCAATGTCTTGCAGCTGCCTGCGCGGAACGAGATGTCAACCATCAGGATTTTTAACCCCTGTCGAGTCCGAATCTATCGTGAGAGATTTATTTTAACTCATGTAGACCAACACTATTCCAGGTATCGATGGAGGCTTCAGCAATTCTGACTGATCCTGAGAATCAGCTCAAATTTCCTCCCTTCCTTCCCTTCCCCTACCCAATGCCTTTATCTATCCCTTCCTCCTTCACCCCTTCCCTCAATCCCTTGGTTCCAGACCATTTGTAGAGTTAAAGAAGGCTGAAGGCCTCCTAGTGCTACGCTACATTAACTACTTTAATTTGGGTTTACACATGAACTATGTACAATTATTAGACTTGCAAAACATAACTAAGAGGCTGTCTCTCTAAAAACGGACCACTGATTTTACTTCCAAAATTCGATTTTTCTCATAAGCTGGGATTTTAAAGCCCTTACCTAGTCAATCACTAAAATCAGTTTTATTTGATTAAAAATTATAATAGAATTTTCCTAGGCTTTTTTGAAGTTTGGTCCTCTCGATTTTAAAGCCCTTACCTAGTCAATCACTAAAATCAGTTTTATTTGATTAAAAATTATAATAGAATTTTCCTAGGCTTTTTTGAAGTTTGGTCCTCTCGACTCAAGTTGCATGCCTGCCGAAACTGGAAAATAGCACATATTGCCGGCGCTCTAAAAAAAAAATTAATATTCGCTCAAAAGTCCCACTTCTTTTTTTCAACTATAGATATATCACAGCAGTTTGTTTAGCCATGTTGCAATTATAATTCAATGTTGTTCCTTCAACAGTTAAAAGCAGATTTTCTAGTCGTTAAATCGAGTTTTGAACCAAATACGAAAAAAGCGCTACTTTGAAGGCACGTTTTAAAAATGTGACACCTGTTTGAAAGTGCTGAAATACATGAATAGAAAGTATAAACGACACCTAATTTAAAACAATAATAAAATTTGTCTGCCGCCCACCAGGTTTTCAAACCTGGTGGGCCGCTTAAAGTTCAGGAAATTTTGAAAATATTTCAGTGAGTAACTCCATACTCGCCTTCGATAAATTCACGTAAATTTCTTACCTGACTTCAAGATTAAAGTTTTGGTCCTTTGTGGCGATCCTTGAATCCTAGGTAACATTAAAACTGCCAGCTCTTCCTTCCTGCGGTAGGTTTGTGTACAAGGTTCATCTATACGTTCATGACGCTGTGTCGAGCGTGAGGGTCACACACTTCCATGTTCTTTGTATTACTGATCATTGTTTTCCTCGAAGTCGGTTTAACCATGTAGAGTCGTCTTAAAAGGTTTGTAGAAGCACTCTTTTGGACAACTCTCGGCACACATACCAGTATGAACAGTAAACGTTTATCAGGGGATCCACAGAAGGATTGATAAATGCTACGGCCATTTTGTTTTTCGTTCCCAATCTTCGCGTGAGTATCACATCATGATTCCCGTGATACAGATTGGGAACTAAGAGTGCGTTTCTTCAAGAAAATCAAAGACCTAAAAAGAATCCGAAAATGAATTTTGCGTTTCTTCACTAAACAGATCAATCCTATATCCCTTGGAATGTGGGGCGACAAAGGAACAGAAGAATCCACTCTGGAGGGTAGTACAGCGTGGTCTCTGTCACGGTTAACGAACGGAAAAAATAATGGATCACGGATCACTGATATGAATATGTCGTTTTTCCGAAGCACGAAAATAAGCACGTAAGATACTCCTGATAATGACCTATCTAGAAAGAATGTTTGAAGAAAGCAAAATAGTAAAAGGCTTAGTCAAGGCTCCATATTGCATATATATATATATTGCTCCATATTGTTGAGACATTTCAATACAATTTTGAAATTTGCGCCATGGTATTTTCGTGTCCAAAAGAAACAAATTCGCCCCCCTCCCCACCCCTGATGCAATGTTGTTTCGGCTTAGCAGCTCAAACAACATTGCAATAGGGGAGGGGAGGGGAGGGGAGGGGGGAAACAGTCTTTTAATTTGCGACAGTAAGCATTTTTGTCATAGTGAGTGCAAAAAAAAAGACATTCTTGTAATGTGTCTCAACAGGTTTTGTCCAAGGTTGTAAGTCACCCTCGACTGACGACTCCCACCATTATTCGGAGGAATTAAGACTCAAAATAGAATGGTAAAATCACCAGTATCGGTTTGTACTCCAAGTTCTTCACGGTTCACGCAAAATCTTCAGGTAACGAATCACGAAGAATAATTTCCTAAATCCACGTTTCACGGAAAATAAAATAAGCTAATCACGCATCACGAGAATACCCGTGTGCGACCCTCACTCCTGGAGTGGATTCCTCGGTTCTTTTGACGATTCATGATCCGAGAGATATAGGATTGACCTGTTTAGTAAAGAAACGCAAAATTCATTTTCGGATTATTTTTAGGTCTTTGATTTTCTTGAAGAAACGCACCCTTAGTATGTGTGCTATTTTTCCAGTTTCGGCAGGCATGCAACTTGAGTCGCGAGGACCGAACTTCAACTACGCCTAGGAAAATTCAATTACAATTTTAAATCAAACAAAACTCATTTCAGTGATTGACCAGGTAAGGACTTTAAAATCCCAGCTAATGAGAAATATCGAATTTTCGAAGTAAAATCAGTGGTCGGTTTTTAGAGAGACAGCCTCTTAAAAATTGTGGCCAAACGTTTTACTCAGCGGCATAGAAATGAAATAAAAAAGGGCAGAGAAAAACATGGCACCAATGCTTTTAAAGAAGTATTTTATTAACTAACAGTTTCTTAAACTTCCATTATTTCCCTTTTCTAAGTAGGTAGTGCATCTTAGAACTTATCATGAAGAAAAAAGTAGAAAATTCTCGACTGTGCAAGGCATCTTGCTCAAGACTCATTATCTAGTAGGTTCTGCTACTCTCTCCAGTTCACTCTCGTTTCCTGAACGGTTGGTAAATGTCGAGCTCAAGTTTCTACAATGTCCTTCTTGAACGGGATCACTTTATATATGAGGAGTCACATTTTCATAGGCAAACCTTTCGGGCAATACTGGGAACCGCGATTGTCCTTGCCGTCCTGTTTGCACTCTGCTGTTCGAGTTTCAACTAAGACACCTTTCTTACAGTTAGTGATTTACGGCAGCGCTTTATAGCCAGAGATCAATCACACCGCCCGTTAACCCATATCAGTCATGTTGTTTACGTTTTCGGATTGGAGGAGAATGCGTCACGAGCGGTGGGTTAAACTCATTGTAACGATCAGTAATCAGGCGGTCAGGTACCAAAACATCAACTTATATTTAACACAAGAGCATATAGCTACAGCTCACTAAGATACAACATGGCCGACCACGAGGTACGAACTGCCCAGGGTGCCTTGCGGCCACATGAAGCTCGATACTTCATGTATGCGTACTCGTTACATCTCCTTCCCTAAGTTCCTTAGATTCGTAGTCCAACAAACACAAACAATAATGTTCTGCAATGTTTCTATGCCTCAAGGTACTTATGTGCTAGACAAACTGTGCATACAAGTAGGTAGAACCAACAATAAAAAGAACAATAACAAATAAAGAGGCAAAATCAAAAGAGTGTCTCCTTAGCATTGATAATCTTGTAGCCACCGTGGTGGGTGACGTTCACGAGTTGGACGACTTGGTGGCTCTGCAACTACTTGGGTCGGCACAACCAACGGCTGCGGTAGCTCCTCTGAGCTTGTCTCAGTCTGCTCAGTTAGCTCAGTTGGCTCACTTGTTTCGGATGGCTCCAACTTTTCAGGAGTGGCCCTTAACCATCGGCGGTTCCGTCGATACTGTTTCCCATTGACCTCCACTAGATAGGAACGGTTGCCTGCGTCTCCAATGACTTGCCCAAGGGACCATTCTTTCTCACCCGGTAGACGCATTCTTATGGCATCACCATTGTCCAACTTCGGCAATTCCCGTGTGTGTTGGTCATAATAATGCTTCTGCTTCTGCTTCCTCCTCTCAATCATCTCTGGTACGCTAGTAATCACATGAGGCTCTAACAAAGTCTTAGCTACAGGAAGACGAGTGCGTGTTCGCCTGCCATAGAGTAGCTGAGAAGGTGATGCGTGCATTCCTTCAGTAGGTGTGTTGCGCCATTCGAGTAACGCCAACAAGGGATCACGCTTATCTGCACGGGCTTTCAGCAACAGCGACTTGCAGGACTTCACGGCATTTTCAACACGACCATTACTCTGTGGATGGCGAGGGCTTGAAGTAATGTGATGAAAATCCCATTCTCTACTGAAGGACTCAAACTCTCCACTGTTGAAAGGTGGTCCGTTGTCACTAACAAGTGTCACAGGGATGCCATGACTGGCAAACCAAGTCTTTAAGACAGTAATGACACGATTGCCTGTGGTGCTACTTAAATCTTGTACCTCAAAATAACCAGAATAGTAGTCAACAGCTATCAGGAAAGTCTGTCTCTCAAGTATAAACAAATCAACCCCAACTTTCTCCCACGGAAGACTGGGCACAGCATGGGGCTGCAGTGGCTCTCTACATTGTTCAGGTCGATAGCTGTTACAAATACCACATTTTGCTAGGTAATCCTTGAGCTGCGCCGTGATGCCTGGCCAGTAAACAATATCACGAGCACGACGCAGTGTCCCTTCGACCCCAATATGCGACTCATGCAGGCTCTTCACAATGTCAGAACGTTCACCAGCAGGTATGACTAAACGATGACCCTTGTATACCAAACCATCCTCTGTGGTCAACTCATCCCGGCTGTTCCAATACAGCTCAATCACTTGTTTACGACGCCTGTCATTTTCACGTGCATTTGCCAAGGTCTCTGGCCAACCATTGCGGATAACATCAGATAGGATCTGTAACTCTTCATCCTTAGCAGTCTCCTCGCGCAGCCTCTGCAAACGAGTGGGAGATACGGTCAGTTCTTCATCGTGCTTGATCTGCTCTAACTCAAAGGCAAATAATCGTTCCTTAATTGAACGGACATCACTGGTTGGGACTGTTGACTGTTCGCCCTCGACGTATGCTCGGCTTAGGGTGTCAGCCAAGAACATCGCGGTGCCTTTCTTGTATTCCACTTGGATGTCATAATTCTGCAAACGGAGTCGCATTCGTTGGAGTCGCTTCGGGGAGCTGTGGATGGGTTTCTTGAATATTGTTTCCAGTGGTTTGTGGTCTGACTGGACAACTACATCACTTCTTCCAGAGATGTACTGATCAAACTTTTCACATGCAAAGACTATGGCAAGGAGCTCCTTCTCGATTTGCGCATAATTTTGTTCAGTAGGGGTCATCACACGAGAGCTGTAAGCCACTGGACACCCTTCTTGTAAGAGGGCAGCTCCAAGCCCACTCTGGGAAGCATCACACTGGATGACTACTGGTTTGCTTACATCATAGTAGGCAAGTACAGGGGCAGTTACAATCATTTGTTTGATGCGGGCCAAAGCATCAGCATGGGCGGGTAACCAACACCATTCAGCATCTTTTTCAGTGAGCTTCCTCAGGACTTCTGTTTCATCCGACAAGCGTGGCAGAAACTTTGCTAGATAATTCACCATGCCAAGGAATCTACGCAGAGAGTGAACATCAGTGGGGTCAGGCATTTGTACTATAGCCTCCACCTTGCATGGGTCAGGTTTGAGACCTTCTGGGGTCAAAATATGACCAATGAAGGGAACTTCTTGCTGTCTCAGCCGGGCTTTCTTCTCGTTCAGTTTCAGGTTTCTTTCACGACAGCGATCTAGGAAAGCACGCACATTTTGGTCATGGTCTGACTGCCACTCAGCAGGTGTGTTGCCATATCCAACAATCACAAAATCATCAGCTATGACCTCTACTCCCTTAAGCCCCTCTATGTGCTCTCGCATTCTTCGCTGCCAAACCTCTGGTGCGCTGCTGATGCCAAACGGCATTCGCTTCCAGCGGTAGCGCCCGAAGGGGGTATTGAACGTGGTGAGCATACTAGATTCCTCGTCAAGTTCCACCTGCCAGAACCCATTACTAGCATCAAACACACTAAAGAGCTTTGCTCCGTTTAGTCTAGTTGCAATTTCCTCAATTGTTGGCATTGGGAAATGTTCTCGTTTTATGGCGACATTCAGGTCCCTGGGATCAAGACAGATGCGTATCTTTGTTTCTCCACTTCCTTCAGAAAGAGGCTTTCTCACCACCAGCATGCTGGATACCCAATCAGTGGGCTGATCTACCTTTGCTATGACATCATTAGCTGTCATTTCCTCCAGCTTCCTCTGCACATGCTCAGTCATGGCAACAGGTAACCGCCTTGGTGGGTAGACTACAGGTTTCACAGACTCGTCAGCAACAATATGGTACTTCCCATATAGCTTTCCAAGACCTTCAAACACGTCAGCATACTGTTCTAGTAAGGGGTCTCTACCTGTCTTCAGCACATTTACGCGTGGATCACGGTCACAATCAAGGATCTTTATCAGGTTCATTTCTAACATGGTCTTCTTGGACAGTATTGGCTCATACCCATGACCCTTGACTACACTAGCTAGTATCTTGTGAGTGTGTCCTTTACGGGTTGCATATAGGGTAGCTTTGCCCTCGGTAGGTTGTTCATACCCATTGGCTAAGATCAGAACCGACTTCACTCGAGTATCAAGACACTTTAAGTCCAGATCACCAGTCAGGCCCTTGTAGACATCCAAAGGCAGAAGGTTACACTCAGCTCCAGTGTCCATCAAGAAGGCAACTTCATGGCCTGTCATACTGTCAGCATCCTTTGACACGCTGAGGGTCACCACCTCACGTCCTTGCCCGCTTGCAACGCCTGCTGTACTCAAATAAAACCGCTCCTGGACAGTAGACACCTTACTTTTTGTTGGACACTTGGCTACAAAATGATTCTTCTTTTTACAATATGCACAGGTCTGGCCAAATGCAGGACAGTTGCGTCTTTCATGATTCCTGCCACAGAATCTGCAATCTCGAATCTTAATCTCTTTCCCCAATGGAATGTCATCAGGCAGCTCTTTCTCTTTCTGTTTGACAACATTCAAACCAGATTCCACAGTCATAACTTTAATTTGAGCAGCTGTGCTTTCTGAAGCGCGAGCAATATCTAAAGCTTTCTCTAAAGTCAACTTCTTCTCTTTAAGCAAATTTTCACGTACCTTGCCATTTCTGGTACCAGTTACTAAACGATCACGGAGAAGCTGCTCTGGTGTGAGTGATTCAAAATCACAGTTCCCTGCAATTTGGCGTAATTCCGTCATGTATTGATCAACTGTTTCAGACTCCCGCTGATCTCGAGTAAAGAATAGAAAACGTTCGTAAATAGTGTTCTCTCTAGGTATAAAGTAATCTTCGAATTTCTTTAAGACGGGAGCAATCTTCTTCTCATCTCCATCCGTGGCCCAAGTGAAAGTACGAAAGATCTTATTTGCTTCTTTTCCGATAACTGCCAACAACGTCGCCACTTGTCGCTCTTCATCTTCTTTATCCAACTTTGTAGCCAGCGTATAATTCTTCCAGGCAGCGACCCAAACTCGCCAGTTCGATGCTGTTGAGCCATCGTTGAGCTCAAGAATGTCGGGGGGTGGAATTTGAAAATTCGCCATTGTCGATCCTCGCTGCTTGTTTTTGGCACAAAATTTCCAGTTCTCGTGGCGTGTAGGTCCAGTGGACTTCTGACACCATGTAACGAACAGTAATCAGGCGGTCAGGTACCAAAACATCAACTTATATTTAACACAAGAGCATATAGCTACAGCTCACTAAGATACAACATGGCCGACCACGAGGTACGAACTGCCCAGGGTGCCTTGCGGCCACATGAAGCTCGATACTTCATGTATGCGTACTCGTTACACTCATTAACTCCCTAGGAAACAACAACTTGAACTTTGGACTCGCACGTGGTCAGGTTGTGCACCTTGAATCTGCGGGAAATTTGTGTACCAGTCGGCCTGATGTTAAAAAGCCATTGAAGTAGAGCAACGTTTCTCACTAGAGACGGCATTCATTATTCAAGAAAAGGAATTTATAGTCGCAAAAACATATCATGATTAACAAAAGAGAACATAATGATGAACGTTTCGTGTCTCCAAGCTTTCGGTTTGGCGTCAAAAATGGGTTGCCAACGTTAGTCAACTCGCTCCTCGATCGGGGTCGCCAGGTGGGAAAGTATTTGTGTAATTTATAACAAAATATGCTGTTCCTGATCAAATCAAATTCAGAATGCTCCAGTTAAGCATTAGAAGGAGCCAAAGCAACTTAGCACAGCAAAGAGCATTAACTATCCCCTACTATGTTTTACCACAGATATATGACCCTCTCCTCTTGGATAACCGGAAACAACACTACATGGAAAGTTCGGCTACAAATGTGAATTCACTTTTAAGTCGGGGCAGCTGAAATTGAATAATATTCATTTAATTGTTATTTAACATTTTGACATTAGACAGTTTTACATATTGTTGACATTAAATTCATCTTTTAAGCAACATAAAATTTCTCCTTGCGGTGGGATTGTTCTTCATTAGCTCTGAGACCTGTCACTAGGTACTAAGTCTTCTATTGACGAGGTAGGTTGAGTGACTTTCTAGACTTCTTTACTGACTCTATTTTCTAACTCCTCGGAAAAGAACATTGTTTTGCTTTTTATTCAAACCTTTCTTTTTTCCAAGTGTTGAGATGGTAATTGCCATTAGACAACATCTTTCGTAAATCGAAAGCCTGTTAACCGATTGAAATTCAAAGGAAGTTTTTTTCTTCACAGTCCTCAGTAATTTCCGTTTCTACGGCGTTTTTTCTTACCTAAGGCGATAAAGTACTCCAGTGCTATGCATGCAGACAGTGGCAATATGACAGTAAAAAAACTGATGTAACAATAAGTCACTTTCTTTTTTAGCTTTGTAAAGTTGGCTCTTGTTAAGCCGAATTAAAAATTAAGTGATCAAAATGAAGTGTAATCATGATAAAATATATTATGTTATATTTGTTTGGAATATTAAAATAATCAGTGAACTTTACAAGTCCTTGAGCGTTCATCAAGTCTGCCAAAAGAGGTTCAGAAGGAAGAGAAAATCCATAAAATATGACACTACAAGCATCAGTTATCATGAAACGTTCAGGCCGACCTTTAGTTCAGAAAGCTGCTGTGAAACCGACGATGAAATGTATTTCTTTTGAGCTCTGATCAACCGTTCGGCGTACGAGTTTTGCGACCGGGTTTCGTTTTTCGTTTGACTCATATCGCTCTAGACTACAGTCGTAGGAACTGATATCTTGTGGTCAGCAGGTAAAGTATTTACTAAGATTTCACGTACCCTCAAGTGGGGCATTTTACAACAGAGATGCCGTTTTATTTCACTTTCATACATAATAATTTTTATTTTATTTCTTTTTACTCGAACCAAAATTGTGTCTTTCCAGTGTAACTGTTTTCACTGACGATTCCTGTGGAGAAGGTAGGCGAAACACTTAACATTTTTCGGATAATACTTACTAGCTTTTACGGTGTATATAATTCTGTTGGCACTGGAAAGTACTATAATGAAAGGTCTTCCAAATCATTAAGTTTAAAAGTAAAGTCAATTTAATATTTTTAAGAAATTATTTAACCCGCAAATTTTCAGCAAATTATCTTCGGTGTGTAGTCACTTCCACGTTTTCGGCGTTCACTTAGTGAACATACTCAAGTAAATTTGAAGCACTACTATTCAGCTGTCGGCTCTTTTTGGGTTCGAAAGCGAGTCTTCGTCAAGTCTTCGTGTTCTGAAACAGAATAATAATAATTTTTTCAAAGGCTTTAACTTGAAGTTGTTCTAAAATTACAGAGGAAGGAAGATAAATAACTCAAATTGATGAGTCTTCAGTTTCCCGTTAATAGTTATAAAAAACTAAAATTATGGATTTCTTATGAAGATGGTAGATAGCCGCGGCATGTCAAAGAACTTCACAATTAAACTCCTTAGTCTGCCAGAAAAAACAATCCGAAGAATGGATGGTTTTCTGTTTGCGGGAACAATTGGTTCGAAACTAATTAACTGCTGCTGAAACTCCTAACTGTCGCAAAACTTGCCAAAACCTTTTTCAATAATAAAAACTACAAAACTTCAAATATTTGAATTGTGCAACAGTCTATACCGCAAATTATATGGAAAAACTGAGAAGTGTTCAGTTGACACCTGGCAGCTGCTAATTTGAAAAGCTTTTTCGCCGTTTTGTTTATTTCTTAGCAGAAGTTAAAGCCTGCGAAATAGCAATAAAAACAGCTATAAACCAGCACGATATCAGAGTAATAGAAATGGCAAACCTCGCTCTAGCAATTTGTAGAATAAAACGTTCAACAAAAAATTAGCACTTGAAATTGAAATGTGATCATCCCAGTTGTAATTGCAGTTTAAGCAATTGCAAATTTTAACCCGAAAAAACTTTTCAGGGCTTCAACGGGATTCCAACCCATAGCCCGTCTGCGTTAGCGCTGCTGCAACTGAGCTATGAAGCTCCATATGTTGAGAGCAGACCAATTAATCGAGATCATCTTTACCCGTGACAGGAATGAGACGTGAAATGATGTTAATTTGAACTGCGGGAATATATATGAAATTGAAATGTGATCATCGAGTTGTAATCGCAATTACAGCAATTGGAAATTTTAGCCTGCTTCAACGGGATTCGAGCCCGTTCCCTAGCCTCTGCGTTAGCGCTGCAGTGCTCTACCAACTTAGCTATGGAGACCCTTATGTTGGGAGCAGACCAATTTATGGAGTTCATCTTTACCCGTGACAGGAATGAGACGTGCAATGAAGCAAGAGATCATTTTCTCTTGAATGACGTTGATTTAAACTATAGGAATAAAGATGATTTCAGGGGTTTAACAGGATTTGCGGCTTTTCGTGCTTCCTTGATGTAGGAAAAGAACGCAGACTGCCACATACTGCTTAGAATGACTGAAAGTGTATTGCGACCGGTTTAGATGCGTTTTGCATAGGATCATTGATGTGGTCACCTGCACCTCCGCCATTTTCATCTACTGCATAACTTGCACTCTTTGCAGAAAGTCATACATCGGCGAAACGGGGCGACGATTAGGCGACCGACTCCGATAGCACCCTTGTGACGTAGAGAAAGACGAGAAAAACGCATATGAAGTATATATGTTTGACCATAGAGCAAAGAACGCAGTTAAAAGAAAGTCTGTAGAATATCTCCTAACACTTTTACCACAGATCATATATCAGTTAGGATTAAAATCTGTATAACCACAACAACAAACCGATGAGAGTGCCGGATATTAAGTATACCTGGATCAGTAGAAATTTTTTAATACAAAATATAGACGGCACACTGACCCCAACGGCGGATATGACGAAACGTGAATAAAACGGAATAAAGGACTAAATTATTTTAAACAAAATTTTCCGGTACAAACCTTCCTCAGGGGCTGAGTGGAAAAAAATATCATGTGAAATAGAAAACCGTAGAAATAAAAATTTAAGTAAAACTGCGTGACAATGTTTGGTAAGCTATGAGTAAACTAGCAGTTTCCATTGGAAAGTAAAGTGCTGCGAGTGAAGATTATGTGGAACATGTTTTTATTACGTTATTTGAGAAGTATTGTAGAGGGACGAGTCAACATGAGCTACTAGATTAGAATATTTTGCAAGAGGCTTATAAGGTTAAACCTTTTCTGGGGTACGTACTGGGGTCAACACACAATAAACTGTTCACTCATGTTCACGGCCGTTGATGGCGACCGCTGTCAAAGAATAATGTCTAGAAGCACGTATTTCCCTTGACTAACTTCTTTTAATCACATACAGTTCTTTACCTGGGCGAATGACTACAAGAATGCAAAAGGGCGCGCATGCCCATATACGGTCTGTCACGCTGGACATACTGTGACATACCCCTCTTTTTCTTAATGGAAGAAGCCTAGTAGTTACATGCAAATAAATTGGTATAAAGAACATGATAATCACTGCAAATTGAATCAAACAAATACCTATGAAATGACAACAGGAACCACAACAGTTTCATGGGTGTCTCTATGAACCCAATTGTCAATCACAAAAGTTTCATTTGCAAGTCTCTGTTTGGCTCTATTCAGTCCTTGAACTGGGTTGGGACCTGGGTGACACGCCCTGCCCTGGTAACCTGGCTCTTTGGCTGGAAGCAGGTCCTTTCACCGGCTGCAAACATATTTGCTGGCTGAAGGTCAACTTGCTTCTCACTGCTAAGTAGCTTTTAAGTTGACTGTTCGGGTGTTAGTGTACTGTCTTTGGGTCTATCCTCTGCCAACGGGGAAAGTCCGTTTGTTAAGTGTGTATCTTTGGAATCGTGCTCTGGAGCCAATGCACCCACGGGTGGAGTGGTATTGTCGGCTGGGGGAGTGATCTCACTCTGGCTTCTTGATCTAAGGTGTTCCCTAGTTCTTTGGTAGATTTTCCCTTGAATGTCCACAGTGTAGGTCCGGGAACGTTCTGTTGGCTGCGGCCTGTTTAGCACAGTTGCTGGTTGCCAGATTCTCTTCAAGGCATTCAAGACGAACACTGGTTCCCGGTTGTTAAGAGGCCTTTTGTCACTACCAGCCTTTCTGTCAAAAAATGCTGCCTGCTTTTCTTGACGCCTCTGTTTAGCCTCTTGGTGAAGGTCATTATCTGGGTGTTTGGACTTCAATGTGCTTCTGCTGCTTGGGAGTGTTGTTTGGGGTTTACGTCCAAACAGTAACTCATGGGGCGAAGGGGTCTGGTCATCAAGCGGAGTTGTGCAATACATCCATAAGGCTGTGTAAGGCCATTCATTCTCCCCCAGTGCCTTTCTCAAGAGTGATTTGCAGGTTCCAATAGCTCTTTCTGCTAGGCTGTTTGTTTGGTGGTGATATGGAGAACTGCAGTGTAGTGTCATGCCACTTTGTTCACATTTTGATCTGAACCTTTCGCTTATGTACTGGGATCCAAAGTCAGCGATGATAATGGCTGGTAGGCCATACTCTGCCAGGATACTTGTGAAGTGGTTGCACACGGTATGGCTGGTCATGTCATTTAGGAGTCTTATCGCAGGGAATCGGGAGTAGTAATCAACGACCATCAAATACTTCCTTCCATTGAATTCAAAGATGTCGGTGCCAAGTTTCTCCCATGGCCGGGTTGAAAAGTCTGGCTGCATAATGGGTAGTTTGGGTTGAGCTGGCTGATGCTTGTTACACAAGTCACAGTTCTTCACCATCTGCCTAATATCAGTGGAGATACCAGGCCAGAACACTGATTCTCTTGCTCGAAGGATACATCTGTTCTCTCCCTGGTGTCCCAGGTGAATTGCTTGGAGGACCTGCTTTCTCATGGAAGCTGGTATGACAATTCTGCTGCCTTTTAGTACTAGGCCATCCTCTAAGGTGAGGTCGCATCGAAAGTTCCAGAACTCCCATAGTTCTTGCGGGCATTGCTTTCTGTAAGGAGGCCAGCCATTGAAGATGGTACTCTTCAGTAGACACAGTGTACGGTCCTGTGCTGTTGAGGACTTCACCGCCACTAGGTCAATAGGGCCGGATATAAAGTGGATGTTATGCTGTGATGCAGAGTCTTTTGTCTCGTGCTCAGGGTTGTGTCCTGCTTTCCTGTGACACACTCGTGACAGGGCATCGGCAACTGGGATGGATCTCCCTTGCTTGTACTGGACATGGACGTCAAATCGTAGGCATCTCAGGAGTAGCCTCTGCAACCTGCTTGGAGCCTCATTGATGTTTTTCTTGAGGATTTGTTCCAAAGGGGAGTGGTCGGTTTCAACTGTCACGCTCCGACCGAGCAGGTAATACTCAAACTTCTCTAAGCCATATGTGACGGCCAACCAATCACGCTCTATATTTGAATATCTAGATTCAGCTTCGGTGAGCGATCGGGATGCCATGGCAACAATGTGTTCATTTCCTTGAGAGTCTAACTGTCTCAACCAGGCTCCAATACCTGTTTGGCTTGCATCGCACTGAAGAATTGTGGGGGTAGTTGGATCTGGATCATAATAGGAGATGAGCTTGGCTGAACAGAGTTCTTTCTTAATTCCATCAAGTGCCTGCTGATGATGGGGCTCCCAGCTGAAGTGGACATGCTTTTTGGTTAGCTCTCTTAATGGTGATGTCAGGTCAGCTAGCTTTGTCGAAAAGCGGTTCAAGTAGGTCACCTTGCCCAGGATAGTCTGGAGCTCTTTCATGTTTGATGGAGTCTTCATATTGCTAATCGCCTCAAGTTTCTCCTTTGCTGGTTGGATCCCCTTCTCAGTCAGGACATGGCCAAAGAAATCCACTTTTGTCTAATTGAACTGCAACTTTTCAGAGTTCAGACTGACGTTGTGTTTGCGAGTGGCCTCGAGCATCTTGCAGAAGGCTTGGTCATGCTCTGGTTCGGTTGAGCCACATACGACAATGTCGTCAGCAATACCCATTACATTGGGGATGTCTTTGTATACCTCATTAAGTTTGCATTGAAAGATGTCTTGGGAGAGCTTGACTACAAAGGGTAACCGTTTAAAACGGTATCGTCCAAAGGGGGTATTAAATGTGCACAGCAAGCTACATGTCAATAACCTTTTTTGGTGTCGACGACAGAGAAGAACTTCTTCCCATGTAGCTGCGGCAGCAGCTCATCAATGGTATGGGTGTAATAGTGCTATCGACGTATATTCTAGTTAAGGTCTTTAGGGTCAAGGCAAAGCCTGATCTTTTTTTTTGCCTTCTCGGGTTTCTTTGATGTTACACACGATCGCGTTTACCCATTCGGTTGGCTCGTCCACGGCAGTGATGACATCGTCCGCGATCATTTTGTCAAGTTCCTCTTTGTACAAGGGTAGTGTGTGTACTGGAACAGTGCGCGGTGGGTGGATGACTGGGACAGGGTCGTCTATCAGTTGAATGTGGTACTTCTCTCCTGGGAAGCAACCTAGTTTCCAAAACAGTGGGCTTGGATAGCTGACCACGTTGTGCCTCAGCTACTGTCCTGGCTGCGGAGATGGTATTAACTTCGTCTAAATTTGCTGATATTATTCCAAGGTCTTGCGACTGTCGGCAACCCAGCATGGATGGGCTTCCTGGGGCTTCCACGATGTTGAATTTCATAGTGGCTGACTTGGTCTTATAGGAGCCCTTCAAGATAGCTGCACCAATGTTCTCTATCTCAGAGCCTCCATATCCTCTTAAAACATTGCTGCATGGAAGGATGGTAATCGGAAAGGGAACGTTCTGGAGAGCTGTGGTAGTGATTACGCATGCATCTGCCCCAATATCTACTTGCAAGCTCATGTCATAGTGCTCGTTAATCTTGACCTTGGCGTAGATCTTGTCTGGATGGCTGTCGAGGGCATGTAGTGAAATTTC
>JAEMPF020020332.1:0-7500 GCA_022496165.2 Catalaphyllia jardinei
AAGTAAAGTACATCAAGCGAAGCAAGTAAATTACATCAAGCAATTTAAGTACAGCAAGCAAGTAGAGTACATCAAGCAAGCAAGTAAAGTACATCAAGCAAGTAAAGTACGTCAAGCAAGTGAAGTACGTCAAGCAAGTAGAGTACAGCAAGCAAGTAAAGTACAGGAAGCAAGTTAAGTACAGCAAGCAAGTGAAGTACGTCAAGCAAGTGAAGTACGTCAAGCAAGTAGATTACAGCAAGCAAGTAAAGTACAGCAAATTTAACAAGTTCAGGCAAGTGACTGTTCTAAGCAACGTTAGTAATATGTTGGGCACAATATAGGTCCCCATACATAACGTATTTACTCGATTCAAGGGTAGGACTGCTGACCAGTTTAGAGTTAGCCATGTTGTTTTAACATCCGAAAGATCCGAAGTCGTTCTACTGAGCCGGGGATGGATTTATACTTGTGATCGTGAGTATGTTGTCTTCTAGCCGTTGTCTGTTGTGTTTAGCTTTATTGCTCTTGTCATTTAGCGTACCTCTCCTGTGTTTCATCAGGTAGAACAGTGTCATTGTTGTAATTAAAACAAAGTCAATCGAGGAGTTCGCTTTAACCATGTTCCCTCGCCCCTCAACTGACCCCTGGGACTCCCTTAGAAGGCCCTTGACGGCTTCAAATAAGAGAGTAACATTCCGAGGGGCATAGGAAGGAAAACTATGTGAAGTTGTGCTCGACCAATACTTCTTACGAGGGCAAGCGACACAATACTGCTTGACCCGGGAATATTTAGGTATCAATTTTCCATTCGAATTTGCATGCATTTTTACAAAGAAAAGGCAAACGGTGGCTGCCCGACAAAGAGATTGTTTCATTTAAGCTTTTTGAGGATACATTTGCAGTCTGCAAATTGTTATGTATCTGATCAAGTGAGTGAAGCAATTACAAGCTGTCGCGTTTTAATGACTTCACGAAAGGACTAGGAATAAATTATGAATCTTATTAGTAAATCCATGTTTTACCCTTCAGGAGTAATAAGGTAGTTTCGAACGGTATTTGATCAGAACAAAAGTCGTTTTCCAGATATTTTGAGTTGATAAAGCGAAAAGCACGAAAGTTATACGATGACCTTTTTGACCACAACAACCCGCGGCTGTACATAATGATAAGCTTGTCACGCTATTACAACGCAGAGTACGCAACGCACGGAAGGACGAAAGGAACAATAAATTAACGTGACTCAAAACAGCTTACAGCACTTAGATTTTGATGGGTTGTTATAACCACTCTTTATCATTTGATGCTACAATCATGACATCAAAAAAACTGCCCAACCATTGGTGAACACGTTCTTATCACTTTCGCAACATAGTAGGTTACCATAGCAACAGCTTTAGGGCCTTGCAATTCAAAAACGGCAAGGTGAGATTTTTTATATTAACAACATTTGCTAAGCATGATAAGGCGCAATTATTGGCAAAGTTAAAAAAAAATGTAGGTAGGGTTCAGAGCCACCTTATATTTTCGAAAACTTGATTAGTATGATAGTCAATGATACACGTTTTTCAAAGTGTGATGACATCATGCGAAATTATTTAGAAAAATATTTACAAAATCATTTCTGACTACGAGTTACCTATCGCGAGTCAAAATGACTTCTTAGACTTGTATAGCATATTGTAGTCTCCTTCGCAGCCGTTATTAGGGCGTCACGTAACGCTCCTCCCTACTAACGGCTGCTCACTCGAGCTCTCCATCAAGGAAAGGAATGCAGAGCTCGTGTGAGCAGCCGTTAGTGGGGAGGAGCATTGCGTGACGACCCTAACAATGGCTGCGAAGGAGACTTAGCATATTGATGAACTGCCATAAAAAAAATCATAAAATCGGGGTTTTATAAAACCAGAAGACCAGCATTTTTGCAAAGTCAGCAAATATTTGTTCAGATCTTAGGGAAATTCAAATGTCTAATTTTGGGGTCGAGGAAGTTGAACTATGATTTAAATTTCCGCAGCTCTTTTTTGACCAAGTTAAGGTTTTGATAGTATGATTTATAGTGAACAAGAGGCTGTAGGTAGCCTATACTCATGCGCAAGTTAGACTTGAAGAAAATAGGTAGGCAATACGAACTTAGTGGGAGATGAAATTGAAAATCGTTATGTGACAACTTGGAATGACGGAGGAGAAAAGGTGAATCGAAAAAGTGTATCATAGAACTAAGATACAACAACAATAAGAACTAAAAAAATAGTGAGTCATGAACAAGACCGATGAGATTGAAAGTGGAGAGCGAATAATCTCTTTCGAGAGAGCCGAAACGAATCATGATAAAGTGGCTCCGCCAAAACGACAATCCAATGACCTCCAATGAAGCGTCAATTTACATTGCGCATAATTTGCATAAACTTTCAAGTTGTGTTTTTTGCGGATAACTTCCGAGAATGTGCGACCCTTAACGCAGCTTATGAAGAAATATTCAAGCTAAATATTTTTATTGAATCAGGGTAGGAGTATTTTTTAAAAGGAACTCGTTTATAAGGGAAGATGCGACATTCTGTTTTGTTGTTTATTTTGGTTTTCATACTCGTCTAGTTTGTGTCACGCAACACGATTTTCTTTAGCCGTCCGCCACAGTAACAGTTTTCTAAAAGAATTGGCGATTGCTAAGACTGCTAAGTATATTTAAACTTGAATAAGGAGCGCAAATAGTTTTACTGCTATCAATGTTATCAACAACAGTGGGACCTGGGTTGGTCTCTATGTCATTCGCGAGTCGAATTAAATCAGGAATGTACCAGCGATACAAATAAATCTGTGTAAGCCACATGAAGCCACAAGCGATTAATTTGCCACATTTCATACATGTTAACCAAACCTTTCAATACTGGCAAATATGTGGCCTCTAAGTGAAATTAAAGTACAATAGAACACCAGAATTTCCCCTTGAAGCATCCTCGGAATGCTTTGACCAAATAAATAGAATGTACGCCAACGACTTCCCTGCATTGTTGTAAAGTATTCCCCATCTTCACTTCGTTATACGCGTATTAACGGCAGCTCTACAAAAAATCATATTTGCTAAAAGAAGATTCAGTTTTGTTCAAGGTATTCTCGGTTTAGTTCAAGGTAATTCTCGAAGTTCTCACTAGGGGATGACGGGCTTGTGTGGATCCCCGCTCGCGTATACTGTCTATTTTTGTGTAAAACTAGGGTATCTAAAAGATAGCAATGCTGCGGTACATTCTGTTGATAATGACACATTTTACGTAGTCATTGATCTATCTACGCGTTCCAAGTCTTACATTATAACCTTTATTTCTTTTAGTCGTGTCAAGTCGTTGTGTGTAACTTAAAATCTGTCCTTCTATGTATCAACCTCATGCATCATGACGAATCGATGGCGAGGCGTGACAAGGGATCGAGACAATAAAGCACATACACATACACACACACAGAGGATACACATCTACCCCCCCCCTCCCCTCCATCCCGCCCCCAACTTTACCAGAAAATCCAGAAGATGAAATTTGAAATATGTGGAAATTGTAGGAGCAGAAATTTCAGTTATAAAGTCTGTACAAGTACGCATTAAGTCTAGAGTGTTGACAGTGTTGAAAATGCGTCGATCGCTAGCCTGCGAACTATTTCCGGCTATCGCTTGTCTCTGCTGGCGGCACCAGTGACAGCCGAAAATACGTCTGCTTTGGCAGGCTAGTCGATCGCCGGATATGTGAAACTGCTAAAACTTAAGTTTAAATTCATGTTTGGATGAAAGGAGTTGATCGTAGCATATATGAAATAAGCGTGTTCTACAGTTTCCGTTTGTTTTAATTATTCTACAAGTTTTTGTAACGTGGATTTCTCTTCATCTGATTTAAGAATTCGACCACGGAGCGAGACTCCTAAGAAATGACATACTAAGTTTAAAATAAGATGTGACAATTAATCGTCCAGACCCGGGCGATTAGATTTTTACAAACTTTCACGTACTGCATTAAAAACAAAAGCAAGAGTTGTGAAAGTCAATCGCGCTCTCCTGCGCATCGTTTTACAGGTAAATCAAAACAAAATTTCAGTGGAATCCACGCGAAAAGACTGTATAACATCCTCGTGTTGTTGGTGGCGCAGAATTCCAAATTGTCTGCAAGAAAACAACAACGACACAGTAATACATATGACGCATCGCTGGTGATCGTGACTAAAGCACATATTGATCTTAACTGTTTGGACATGAATTGATACACATCAACCTCCTCTTTACCAAATCCAAATAAACGAAAGATGTGGAAATTGTAAGAGTAGAAAGCTGACTTATAAATTCTGAACTGATACGCACATGTCTCTAGAATCGAATGTGACAGACTCTGATAAGGACCAGCGGCGAGGACGCGTCCGTGGCGATATGTGAAAATGCTGAAGTTTTAGCTTAAATTCATGTTTAGATGGAAACAAATCGATCGCGGCAGATATAAATTAGCGTGTTCTACGGTTCTCGTTTGTTTTAATTTTTCTACAAGCTTAAGTACCGGCGATTTCTCTTCATTAAGAGTTTGACGAAGGATGCGTGACTGCTAGGAAATTGACGCACTAAGTTTTAATTAATCGAATCGTCCAGATAATTCTGAATTAACGACAACAGCAAGGGTTGAGAAAGCCAAGCACGATATCGCTCACATCGCTTTACAGTCTTTACAGGTAAATTGAAGCAAACCATAACCACTAACCTTTCTCAACTGCAATCCACGCGAAAAAGGACGCCATCACAACGGTGTCACAACCTCGTGTTGTTCGTGGTCAGGAGCAGTCGTGGCGCAATGCATTCTGGTAGAAGGCGCAATGCATTCTGGTAAAAAGCCGCAATGCATTCTGGTAAAAAGCCGCAATGCATTCTGGTAAAAAGTGATCAATTCGAGAATTCGTACTCCCTTTTATATTTCTTCTTAAATCCTGTTTATGTCGCTGCTCGCTCGCTACGCTCGCTGCGCAGCAACTAGTAGTAATCAAAGATTATGAGAGTGCGTTCGACGCCGTATAAACTTTTATACAGATACCTTAAATGACCGGGGTTTTTATTACAGAAAGATATTTCAGTGACAAAGTCCATGCCATTCTGATTGAAGAGGTCCCGGTAGAAACTACGTTGCGTCACGGCGCCAGTTTCCTTTAGCCCCGGCCAAACGATCGCAACATGCCAACACAACATGTCGCAACGTTGTTGGGCGCAACATGTTGTGTGCGTTTGGCCACTCAGTTGCTACTTGTTGCGACATGTTGGGTCAAATTTGAGCCAACGACACCCAACATGT
Source organism: Catalaphyllia jardinei (assembly GCA_022496165.2). Lineage (NCBI taxonomy): Eukaryota > Metazoa > Cnidaria > Anthozoa > Scleractinia > Caryophylliidae > Catalaphyllia > Catalaphyllia jardinei. Next base: position 5,286 of record JAEMPF020020332.1, read on the forward strand.
TGCAACACGGTTGCCAAACGCACATACGTTGCGTTGGCATGTTGCGATCGTTTGGCCGGGGCTTTAGACTCACAAGTTTAATAGGACTAAAATATTATCAGATTTCGTGCTAAATATTCTCACATTAACTTGTAATGTTTAAGCGCAAAAGCTAATTTGTAAAAGTATACTTTTACGAACATTATTCTAATCAGGAAGATTGAGCACTCGAGCACTCGATTGCAAATATAAGTAAACATTTGCAATCGAGTGCTCGTTCATCGTAAACAAACTCCGTGCGACTGATTCGAGTACTTCCCCCTGGTCTGATTAGCAAAGTACACAGTATTTACATTTTTCCGTTCCCTGGTTCAGGTTCACACTTATGGATCTTTCCCTCAGAGTAACCTTCCACCGATTCCAAATAACATTCGACCGAATACGGCTGACCTTTTCTGTCGCAAATTGAAACTAAATCAACAAATGCAATCAAATACAGTCTAGGAATTACAGCTGTTTCCACAGTTAACATCCCAAAGCCTTGGCGATCGTGTTCGTGAACATATGAAATAAAAGAGCTCCTCGTGAGCCCGAACGAATGCTAAATAACATCATACTATTGAATATGATACTACTCAGCCTCAAAATTCCACGGCAAAAGTATCCAACGCTACATCTGAGATCGAGAGCATATAGAAAGAAAGTCCAAAGTCTACATAGCCTGCTCACGTGCTCACATGTTCGTCACATGTATTATCACATGTCTCAGTTATGGTACCAGTTTACTGGCCGTGACCATAGTTAACAACTATGCCGTGACATAATAAATAACTATGCCGTGACATGCGCCTTCAAAAATTAACAAAAACTAAGCGCGGTGGACATTTTTGTGTCCCTACAGGAATGTGGGTTTTCCAGGATATAACCTTACACAGGGCAACAAACTCTGCAGAGTCACAGGCAAAAATTACGATTGCGTTCCACTTCATCGAACGCAAATATAAGTGTGTTTTAATGTCAATAACTTACCTCTGGCTCCACAATATCGAAAAAGCCTTGGACAAATTAGCACAATTTTGGTGAGAAACATTCACAGCCACGTTAAATTTGAACAATAACAGCGCGTAATAACAAACCTTCACGTCTTATGTAGCTTGAAACTTGGGAAGGATGGTTGATTGCTGGTAACAGGCATGATATTTTTGCCATGGAAAATAAATTATACTTTCTGGTTATGTACATTTAAAGGCTAGATTATTAAATCTTTCCACACATTTCTCAACGCAACAAAAGAATTTTTGCAGCTACTGGAAAATATTTCAAATAATCCCTTACTCCCCCTCTCACCCTAAAGAACGCTAGGTAAATGTATGCAAGCACAAATTTGCATGCACAAATGTGACACCAAAAAGAAACGGAGCCTATTTTATAACTCATGCGCCTCGCTGCGCATGAGTAATGATGAGGCCGGGTGCACTTTTTTCACAGCGTAATAACATTGTGTGAAAGTGTTTTCATAGAAAAATATTTAAAAATCATTTCTGACTACACACATCGTTGCGAGTTATTTTTTGCGAGAGTTACCTATCTCGAGCCACAATGACTTATAGCATATTGATCGTGACTCCTATCGAGTAAATCATAAGACCAGGGTTTCCAGGTCGACCAAGCGAATAGTAATCAGAAAAGTCGATGACGGTTTTACTGAGGCTTGACAAGCAACTTCCGTTATACAGCACGTACTGTTATTAAAAACCAAGTCGTAGGGTAGACCCTTCTCCAAAATGGCGGCCGAAAATTCAAATAAGTTAAAATAGCCCATTTTACAGTTGTATGCTTAGTTGCCTGGCCATGAATGCAAGCGAGGCTGGAGGTGACCTTGCTTTAATACAGACCTCTCTGCTTTTCTCATGTAAATGGCAACTAGTTAGCGTAAGAACAACTTGATTTGCACAGTAAAAGTAGCGAAGTCTGTATCAAAACAAGGTCAACTCCAGCCTCGCTGCCATTCAGAAGCCAGGTCACTAAGCCGACAACTGTAAAATGGTCTATTAGCTAACATTAAAAACGTATACCAGCACTAGAAAGAACACCTTTACTTTAGTAACCCTGCAAAGTTTCAGCATTTCAGGTGTAATATCAGCTAAGAAAATGTAGGCTGAAAATTGAGAAATTTACAGACGTTTGTATGACTGGAGGCATGCATTATACAAGTCTAAATTTTTCAATTTTCAAC
>JAEMPF020020332.1:12500-17045 GCA_022496165.2 Catalaphyllia jardinei
GTAAAAAATAAAAAGATAGAAGGGGAACAAATCAAGCAAACATAAAGATGCAGAAATCTGAGACAGGAAAGTAGTGATCAATTAAATAATTTCTTAATAAATCTATTTTTATATTTTCCTTAAATCTATTGCATGGTTGCCACAGGTCAGGAAATAGTCAGGAGAAAAAAAATTCTTCAAGGTCAGGGAAAAGTCAGGGAATTTCACTTTGAGTCAGGGAAAATTTACATCTTTGAAAAAAGTCATGGAAAAGTGAAATTTTAAGAGTACTAATTTACTTACTGCCGTCTCAGTGGTGTTTTTGTATGGTCAAGAATGCGAGCTGTCAATGTCCATGTTATGTTAAGGAACTATCAATTCATGTACACTGCGTGTGTCTTGCTGAAAGCATTAATAAATGGGTGGAGAGGATGGCTGTGAGGGGAGGTTGGAGGCCATTATCACGACTAATTTGTGAAATTGTCAATTCAGTTGGTCAGGGAAATTTTACATTTGTCAGAGAAAAGTCAGGGAAAAGTCAGGGAATTTCAAACACCTATGGCTGTGGCAACCATGTATAGTTTGTTTGACCCTCTCGTAGAAAAGAACAAGTGAGGCAGCGTGGTTGGTTCCTTTTTTTAATTCCTGCGGGTTGTTGCCGACTGGAGGAATACGATAGTGTTGAATGGACTAGCAGATCACGTAGGCTTGCGTTACGTCTGTAAGCTATAACCGGTGGGTTAGGGAAGGCTTCTTTGCAGTTGGCAGTGGCTTGAGGGAGAGTGGCATACTTGTTGACAACCTCAGGTAAATTAAGGCCTGGGCCCAAATCGGTTTTATAAAAATAATTGAGGGGGTGTTCTAACTATTGATCCATTTTAGATAGCACGGAATAACTTTGGGATATCTTTAAGATCGATAAATTGTGAAACCTTAAATGCTGTTTGTTTTCACGTGACCTGTCAGAGTTATTTTTAGCTGAAAATCTTCTAAGCAAAACGGAAACACTTTTTACTACTTCCTAGCGGCTGCTTTAAGCTTTATGATGTTAACACTGTTAGGAACATCATTTCTGTGCTTGGCCATTTTAAGATAATTTAAAATAAAAGGTTAAAAAAAGAAATCACCTTCACGGGAGACTGGGCACTAGTACTTAATGCCGTTTATTATTAAAGCTAAAGACATATTTAATAAAGGCCAAGCACAGTTGGTTTCCGGTTACCATCTTCACTAATCCGGTAGCATTAAAGTTAAGTTACTGTTGGTATAAACTATTGCCGTTTTTGGTTTTAAATTTTCTGGCCGCACTGAGTCACGAGACGTAATTTGCATACGTCATCAACATCAGCATAACAGCATTGATAAACTTATTAGTATGTTAAAGTTGTAGGTTGTTATGACTAAACCCTCAGAAGTTGGACAACCCCCTTACTTTTTTGTGTAATAACTGGAGGCCCATGCCGTAATTTACTTGAGACAGATGATATTTTAGGAAGCGCAGGGTTCTTTGGCTTCTTTGGCCAAAAAAAGTGTCGGTAGAACATATGCGGCGGATTCGGAGGAAGAGGCTGAATGGGATGGCTTTTTTTGGTGTGGTTTGGGTGGCACGATGTTTTGAGGAGGTATTTATGTTTGTGGGCTTTGTATGGAGATCTGTTTGAATGTGGTTGTTAATGAGATGAACTTGGACATCTAGGAAAGGGAGTGTCTGGTGCAGAGAATTGGAACACTCATGGTGAATTTGATGCTAGGGTGAATAGAATTATCGATACCCTCGTTATGGGGAATGTTAGTATACAAGGAGGAAACATCTAGGGTGACGAGGAGGGCGTTGTCCGGTAAAGGTCCAAGTTTCTGAAGTTGAAGGAGGAAGTGTGTAAATAAATGAAGGAAGAATTTGTACAAGGGGCTTTAAGTGGTAGTCGACGAACTCGGAAATTCGTTCAGTAGGTAGGCCATTGCTGGATATTATGGGTCGGCCAAGGTTGCCTTGTTTGTGGACCTTTGGAAGGATGTAAAAACGTCCTGCCTTGGGTTCAGAGTTGGACGAGAGATATTTTAGTGTCTCAGAGTCAATTAGGTCATCTTTTTGTAGCCGGGTAGTGTATTCCTTGACGCATTCTACTTTGTTAGTAAGATAGGATGATTGTTTTTGATAATATTTGGTGTCGTTAAGCTGTCTGTCGCATTCGTTTACATACCAAGAGTGATCCATTATAACAGTTCCAGAGCCCTTATCAGCAGGTGTGATGACTATATCTGTGCGTTTTCTGAGTGTTGTGAGAACTTTGCGTTCCTTCCTAGAAAGATTGTTGCTAATAGGCCTATTCGCAACAATCCTCTAGGAAGGAACGCAAAGCTCTCACAACACTCAGGAAACGCACAGATATTAATTAGCCGGTTTGTTACTGTTACCGACAATCCTGAGTTGTGTATTGAAACAACCCTGCCCTGCATTGACACTCCTTACATCCTTCCTCCCTTCGGCAGCATTTTGTACCATTTAGGTAAACCAGTAATAATGAACTAAATGATGTTATCTTTCAGGGCCTAGACGAGCTTTGGAGCCCTCAGCGTGGACCACTTCGCCTGCAGCTACAATGCATAGCTATCCAGGTTTAACTCTAGGTTTTTTCAACTGGGTTCCGAAGTTCTGCCAGGACTAGAGACTTAACAATTGGTTGTGTCCCCCAATCTCCCTCATCGTTAGGGGCATTACGCATCTGGAGCTGGAATTCCTGTTCTAAAGATGGAGTACACTGGAGCAACTTTGCCATCGACTGGGTGTACCTTGCCAAGTTCCAGGGACTTTTAATCAAAGGGAAAGCGCATAACTCGCTCTTTGGTTGCAGATCCTTAAACTTCGATATAGCCCAGCTGTTATCGTCCAAAAGTATGCTTAGCGAATGAACTCTGGAAGCCATGTTTCTGTTCGTGGTGCATGGTGATGATCCTCAGCAGCAGATGTGTTGCCTTCAACCTCCTCTACCATTCGAACCAATTCAGATCCAGCGCCTTAGAAGAACAGCACTTATTTTTCTTGTGAACTACAGTACAAACGAGCCTTTGCATAATTGTGTATTTGTGCACATTGATATCAGAGTATGCTTGCTTGCAAGTTCTCATATGTCTTGATGATGTACAGATAGCCACGTGGCGTAGTTGGTATATATGATCCAGTGCAAAGAACAACGGTCAAATCTGCTTTATGGCTTTGGCATACATGGATTGAAAAGTTGACTTCTCTGAAAGCTTTCACTAGCTGAAGACAACAGAATTGCAAATCTAGTACACTAGCCCAATGGAGTCCAACAATGATGACGCATTGATCGTCATTATATATTTCCCCAGTGTCCACTGAAATTGTTTAAGGGATCAGCGGCTGGTCTAAAGCAATTGTTGGTATTTCGGAGGGGGTGATGTGCTCGACTGCAGTCGAAAACACATAAGCAGGAGTGAAATATGGTAGGCTCATCACATGGCAAGTATGTTGCCCAAGACGCAGAGGTTTGCCGGTGCAGCTGTAGAGGGCAACTCCAACTAGGACTGTCCTTTAAAAACAAATAACACTTACAATACTTAACAGAGGAAACAGATCAGTAAGACATAAAGTTGTTGTCAAAAAGGGTCAATATTGGAATAGTTACTCAATCAGGAAAACTTTTGTAAATACCAAATCAAGCAAAGAGAGTGGAAAATAACAGGTTTTAGCAGTGGACTGTGTGTTGCTATGCATGGGTAAGCAGAGCATTAGGTTTACATTCAGAGTACAACGTATTTGTTGAAGTCTTTTACTTATCAAATTAATATTCAGTTTCACTGGACCAGGAAATTGGCCCCACTGACTTTCCTATCAGGCTCGTTCTCAACTCAAGTAGAATTTGTAGTATTTACAGTTACTTGTACTCCAAAAAAGAGTAGAAACAAAAGTAATGAGAAAACGATCAATTTTGACTCGTAAACACTTAGGTTTTTTTAGCTAGAAGCTCCTTGCATATGGCGGTTGGGCCCGCAGGACGAGCAGCAGTCAAAACTGAGCTGAAATATCGAAAAGATAAAGTTGCTTTGGCCTCTTCAAAAAATTAAGTTAAGAATTCCAAATTCAGAATTTGACGAGGAATAGGACATTTCTTCAAAATAACACAGCTTTCCTACCGTGGCTTCAATACACGGAGAGACAGACACTCGCTTGATGGCCCATGCATTAGACGCAAGCAGGTAAAGATCAGAAGCAGATGTGGTTCTCATGACCATTTCAGCTGTTATTCTAGCAGATGAACTGTAGATTGCTTACGGTACTGGAAAGCTTCTACACAACCTCCCTGCACTTACCATTGCGACAACGTTACAACAAGATAAATCGTCAACATTGCCGATGTTCAGTGTCAGCGTGGGAATTGTGGAAAATTTTTCCCGAACTGACCCCAGTTCTCAGAGCAAAGGCAGTCTCATCCAAAGATATCAGTGAGGAACACATGCAGTAATTGAGAGAATTGTGAATCATCTTTAAACAGAACAGGCACCCTCCCACGCGTCGACGTAAGGCAAGAGCTGTTCTAGAACAAA
>JAEMPF020020333.1:5224-10224 GCA_022496165.2 Catalaphyllia jardinei
CCAAGTCCGCTGCCGAGAAGACCAACCTCGAGAAAGTGAAGTCCGACTCGAAGAATGTGAGAAATTGCTCGTGGAACGGCGAAAACGTATTCTTCTTGCTGACAAGTCTAAATACGTTTGTGGAAAGACCAAGCATTGGCATGCCTGCTGCCCAGCGATGACAAAGTAGTCCGGCTTCCCAACTTCAAAGTGACTACATGAGCAGGATTTATCAGATGTAGTTCTGTCTTGTTTTCATTGTAATGATTTTATTTTGGAAACTTTGTGCGATAATCAGCCTCATTTCAGTTCTGATCCAGCTTCTTGTGATGATTTCCCGCTAGTCGTAAGCTCGTTCTAAGATCAACACTGTTGTGCTGATATCATACTCCCGCTGATGATCAGGCTTCGAAAATGCATTGAGTTTTGGCGTTCGTTAGAAGTTTCTTAGTTCATCTTGAATCATTAGCCAGGGTTACAAGATTCCGGTTTTTCTTTTTCCTACGCCTTTTTTCAAAGCTAACAATGCCTCTGCGCGTAGCTACAGTGCTTTTGTGTCTGAAGCTGTTAATGACTTACTCCTCGAAGAAATTTTTTTGCGCTCCGGACATTGTTTATCCGCTCTCCGTTTCTACTCGCACGCAGTACGGGTAAACAAAGACTGATCTTAGATCTGAAACATGTGAACGCTTTCATCTACAAGCAAAGTTCCAGTGTGAAAACTTGTCCTTGGCCTCTCGGATTCTAGACAAGGACTATTATTTATTTAAATCTGATCTGAAGGCAGGTTACCATTACATTGAAGTTTTCCTAGAGCACCGCAAATACTGTCTCGCGTTTGCTTGGTATTTTGGCTCTGGGAAGTTCAGACTTTTTCAATTTTGTTTCTTCCGTTTGGCCTTCCATCTACTCTTTTTATCTTTACCAAGATTCCCAAACCGCTTCAGCTTAGCCGTTTCGTTCTAATTTACTTAAGTCTGGTTTCGTCCCCAACCAGGAAAAGTCTGTTTGGGAACCAGTTCAAGTTATTGCATGGCCAGGAGTTGTTCTTTACACCATTGATGGCTTTGTTCAGGCTACCGATGAATACATCGTGAAATTGTCTTCCGACCTTGGGTCATTGCTGGCATTCTTTTCGAAACACTCTGTTTGCATGGTTCAAGTTAAAAGCGTGACCAGCGTTGTGGGCCAGAATATTTCACCTTCTCCTTGCGTGGGGTCATTTACCCGCGTATTTTGACCAGGCATTTCTTTTCAGCGGTGAATTCTGTTTTTTCTTGAGATAGCGGTGTCTTATTGTCGGATGATTCCATTTCAGAGATTATCTTTTGGAGTAACAATGTAGATTCCCTCATGTAGAGTTTATTAGGGGGTACAATCGCTACCGGTCCGAGTTAGTTTCTTCGATTCTTCCGATTGAGCCTGTGGAGCGTTTGTCGAGTCCGACTCTGGACTGGTTTCTTTGTTTGTTTGTTTGTTTGTTTGTAGAGAACCTAAGGCCGTTTATCTCACCTTGGAGGCCCTTGCAGGGCGTTTGTCCAACGCAAGGGGCATTTAGTGTTCAGACAACCAGAACGTCGAGTCTGCTCTTCTCAGCGGCAGCACTGAATTGGATCTGTAGGTGTTAGCTTCCAAGCATTACAAATTTGACCTAAGTATCGCATTTCTCTTGATGCTAGGTGGATCCCTAGGGATTTTAATGTTAAAGCCGACTTCATCAGCAAGCTTGCTAATTTTAACGATTATACTATTAATGATTTTGTTTTCAGAGTATTAATGGCCACTGGGGACCGAATATCGCCGTCAGGTTCGCCTGCAGTTACTATACCACATTGTTAAGGTTTATTTCCCGGTTTTCTTAACCCGGCAGTGAGGCAGTTGGCGTTTTTTCTCAGGTCTTGGGATACGACAATAACTGTCTCTGTCTCCCGGTTTGTCTAATTGTCAGAGTTCTTAAACACATGGAAGTGTGTCTGGTTAGAGGAATCTAATTTTACCGGTATGGAAGTCGTCGTTCTACTGGAATGTCCGCGCAACAGATGAGTGTGCACTGAAGTAGATTTGTTATTGACTGGGCCTGCTTGCCCAAGTTCCTGGGATTATTTGTCTACTAAGTTTTTATGTAGGCTATTGTTTGGACCCACCGTGGTACCATACTTTCCATGTAATGAAAGTTTTATTCATTGGTTACTTATGTACACGTTTTTCTTTTCCTGCCATTTCCCCCAGTGCCCCGTCTGTTGTTTGTTTGCCATTGTTTCTGTTATTGGTTTTTCTCAGTACTTCTCGCCTATTTTTGCGTTTTCCAGATATCTTTCCATCCGATTTTTGGGACTTTGATCAGGACGCTCTGCTAGACCGTCTTATCCAGGGGCTAGGTGACAAAAGGAAGACGACAGTTCTGTCTTCAAAGGCCAATTGTTCATCCTTGCTGTACCACCGTGCTTACCGCAAGTGAAAGGAATTCGCCGTTACTACGTTTAACGGGAGTATTCCCCCCCCCTTAACCCTTTAATGTTTCATTGTACTTACAACTCCTTACAATCCCATTTCCCTAGTGTAATTGATTCTGTCTTTAATGGCATTAAATGGGCGCATAGTATGGCTGGTATCCCCTCCCCCACGGATAACCCTATTGTCGAGGCCGTCAGGTCTGCTTCAAAAGTAATTCTGGGTACTGCTATTGTTAACCGCAAGGAGCCTGTCTCATCTACTGTGATTCATGACTTATCAGATTAGTAGTTCTAACTTTGATAACCCTGCTGAATTGCGCGATATTACCTTGTATGTTTTGTCATTTGCCGGCTTTAGGTTCGACGATGTCTCCATGCAGGATAAGAAGGAATGAGGTATTCATGGCTATTTAAGTGCTCAAAGTAAGAACGACCAGCTTTGTTGGGAAAAAAAGTAGAAAATTTCTGAGCTCCCTAGTTGAGCGTGTCATATCAAGCTCCTTTAAAAGTATCTTGCCAAATTTCAAATTCCTCTGGACTCCGCTGATCTGATTTTAAGACCCATTTGGAAGGGGAAAGATTCTTTCAGTCGATAGCCCCTGATAAGCCTATTAGTTACAGCACTATGAGAGACGCTTTCAGGCGTGACTTATAGGGCATTGAGGCTGACCCTTTCCAGTGCGGGCCGCACTCTGTGCGTCCCGGTGGAGCGACTAGGTCGGCTTACAGTGTTGTCAGCGACAGAGTGTTTTCAGCGACATAGTCGCTGGAAGTCGGTGCAAGCCACAGACATATGTTGTTGACGATCTGGATCGAAGACTTTCCGTTTCCAAATTCCTTGGGCTTTAAGCCATGCAGGCTATTAGTTTCTATCTATCTCGCCTTTGCCCAATACTTTGTCACTCTATATAGGGGTGGTTCTCGCCAGGCCGTCCCCAAATAAACTTATTTGGTTCAGCGATGCTGTGTTGTTATTTGTTGTAGAGTGGAGACAAAATATTGCGAGGGATTGACCTGCGATGGACTAGCTTCCCGTTCAGGGGAATAAGAAATACTTCTAGCTGCTACGGCAGCTATGAGCCAGTCTTTGCTCCAAGGCTTCACTTTTGACCTTACGGTCCTGTACCAAGACTTTTTATCGACCTTTGTCAAGTGTCTCGAAAGTCCCGAGACGTTTTCGCACCCGGAAAGCCGTAGTCAAATCTCAAACCTTATAATAACAGAGCTGTTTTACTTTCATATTTTTAATACGACCACAAGTTCTCTTTATACAAGAAGATTCACGCATGTACACCTTTTTGTTTCAGATACAAATTAACTAAAATTAATAGCTTTCTGGGCCGAATTGGTTTTTGGGGCTTTTTAAATTCGAGAAACAGGTCCCAGGCGACATCTAACATATCTGGTCACTTTTGAAAGGCTCCATGACAGATCCGAAAGCTCGTACTTGTTTAATTGTTCGATTTTGTTTAGGCACCTTTTGTTACGGGTTTTCGACAGCACTGAAAGGAACATTTTTTATCCTAAAGATTTTGTCGTTACAAACAAGAAACAACTGTATTGCCAGTTTCTTAAAAATATGTATTCACAAACCTTCCGGGTGTTTGTAGTTGTTTGTAAGGTCGCTTCTTTCCGTGGACGTCCCAGGCTTTCGAGTGCTGATGTATTTCCCAGTTGATTGCTTGTCGATCTCAATGGCCTTGAGCTCGCCACCTTCTCCAACCTCCCAATAAACTTGGTCCGCATTCACCTCAGCGAAGATGAAGTCAGTGTCATAACTAAGGTATACCTCTCCGTTTTTAATAGCATTCACAGAAGCTGGTCCACACTGATATACGCCTGAACGAAACAGGGCGATAAAATAGTCAATGTAAGGCAAACAGACAGCTCCGAGTGAAGATACTAGAGCGGAGTCCAGGCAATACTTTCGGAGGAGTTTTTATTATATAAAAGTTAGTGGTATGCGGAAAATTATGTAAATTCTAGGAGGACCGTAGACTCGGTAAAAATCCGAGTCCCAGATGGGATTTGAACCCACGACCCTCCGTGATCTAGTCGGATGCTCTACCACTGAGCTACCGGAGACTCTCTGGTGAGCAAGGGTCAAATTGTGGGTATTTGTAGCGTTGCAGTTGTGTCCTGCGTGGCAGATATGTCTTAAACGTTTTGACCAATTGTATGTGTCGTTAAACTACAACGGAGATCAGTTACCAGTCTTATGGCTGCGTATTATTAGATCACAATTATCCAAAGTTATTTACAAAGCCAGTTGCTAGGACTGCAACGAATTTTACATTGGGAAAACGAAGCGAAGTCTTCACGACCGGAAAACGGAACATTTCAAGGCCCTTTCGAAACACGATCACTCTTCTGCAATTACTGATCACGTTAAAACAACTAGTCACAACATCAACTGGGATCATTTTGACATTTTGGCATGCGGCAAGACTGATTTCCATTGTAAAGTTAAGGAGACCTTGTTTATTCAAGAGTTACAGCCAGCTTTGAATGCCAATGTCAGCAGTGAAAAGCTTTTACTCTATTAAGAAAGCCTTTTCATTGTCCCTT
>JAEMPF020020334.1:1400-17044 GCA_022496165.2 Catalaphyllia jardinei
AATTTTGTCAGTCTCACGACACCAGCTTTGAGTGATATGGAGTACACCATTTGTCTATGGAACAAAGCACGCGACAATTTGAATAACCGAAGATGTATGAAGCGCAAATTGATTAAGTGATAAGCCCTGAAAGGTATAAATACTTCAGCATTTTTATTTCAAAGTATTACAACTCACGATGGAGTACGACAAAGAACTCGAAGCTACAATTTCGCAAGCGTTAAGGGAGGTTGAGAGAGATCTCTCCCTACCCGGCAACTCGTTAGTTGACGAAACCCCACTACCAAAGATTACTGGGCAAGTGAGACTAAAGTCGATGGTGATCCTTTTGGACCGAAATTTTATGACAAGAGTACCCGACAACCTCATCAGGCATTCGGAGGAGTTGAAACTCCGCAAAAGAGTCGCTGAGCAAGATGAGACGATCTCACTGCTCATGAATGCAATGGACTTACTTCTGGAGCAGTAAGTGACCTTAAATCAAAAACGGCTCCTTTAGGAGCCACCACATAGTATGAAAGCAATGATCAATGGTAATATAATTTTATACTTAGAAAATAACATTCATCTCCCTTCGTCAGCACGCACACACCTTGAGTGAAAATGGACACAGGTCCCTCTTGTAAAGAATTAGGACTTTTTAATAAATACAATTGTTTCTCATTTGATTTACATGTGTGTAGATTGATTCTCGAGTCCGAGGGGACTGATCCCAGTACTTCGAGTCCAGTGGGCAATTTTCCACCCAAAACAAACTCCTATTTATCAAAGTTAGTCACGTGGATTTTGAAGTCGAAAACCTAGCGTGATTTGTGTCGCCATAGAAATCTGTGAGACCGATTCCAGTCCTCCGTTGAGGCTGGTGGGCTGTTTTCCAACATGGCCGACTTTCATGGGCGCCGCCATCTTGAATTCTTAATTCACCTCCTGATTGGCTGAAATTTGTGGCGGCCATCTTGGATTTGGAAAACAATAGAGTCTATTGTTCTCGAAACAATAGCCTATTGTCTTTCTCGGCTCCTGATTGGTTACGGCTCATATGAGCGACCTTTAGTAGTCACTGGTTTGGCAAATCTACGGTTTGGATTCTCATGTAGTTCGCTGTGAGTAAAGCTTCGCTGTTTTCTAGCCTCTTCGAGGTATTTGCGAAAAAAATCACCGTGTCAAATAAGAAGTAATTGCATTTTCCTGAAAAAGAAGATTTTGGAAAGCCTTTTTACTACAGAAAGAATTCGATTCTGATGGCCATAAAATTTAAATGATTAATTAATTAATTGAAGTTTGCTCTTTCGGTTGCTGAAATTTCTACGAAATCGGTCCGCGTTTCCCTTTTCAAAAGCGTAATTTTAAAAGGGAGCACACGATCCTATAAATACCACTAGATCACTATATTGATCCAACGTATACCAGCAGGATCATCGTTCCGGTTGCTTGCTCAAACATTTTAAAGTCACTAAATACCCGCAGGCCACCTTAAAAGAAAAATTACGTAGGGGAACTGTCACCAATGCAGGCCAATGACTATACATCATAAAAAGAAAGGAACGATCTCGTACTTGATTTACATAATTTCAGGAAATTGAATGAAACATACAACCTTATCTCTTTTGTCCACATCTTCGCCGCCATCAAGAAGCATTTTGACAGTGTCGCATTGTCCATGGATGACAGCCTTGTGAAGAGCACTCCTTGATACCTTCAGATATTTATCAGAAACTAAATTTAAAGGTAAGAAACCCTTTATAATAACTGTCCCAACCTTCCCAATAACAGGTCCATCAACCTCTTGATAACCTGCCCAACTATTTACGGTATTGCTGGGAGAAATAAGTAGCGCATCGGCTTTGGGTGAAAGGCGTGAGAAATGAGTAACACGTTGATTGAAGCTGTTAACCACCTCATCGTCGTAAAAGGGCAACTGCGGTCCTCTTAGTTTGAATTAAAACACCAGCCAGTTTGCACATCAATTAACTTACAACGCACGGCCAAACTGAACTTTTGACCAAGAAGCTAGATGATATGCATAGAAATTCCTCTAAATTTTATCAACAATAGTGCTGGTAATTAATGGCGCTTCTACGAAGTTCTTTTGGGTACTTGTTCAAGATGCCATCCTTATCCAGTTTTCCTTTCCACAAACGTTCCTAATTCATAGTCAACAGAAATGAGCTCTGCAATTTAGTTAATCACTACAAACCCTTGTTTACTGAAATTTCTGTCATAGTCTACAAAAGCTATTACTGGTAAAAAGTTATTATTAAGAAAAAAAAATCAAAAGTCCTCAGAAAGCCTAATTAATTATTACTAGGTGTACATACTTTGGCCTTTTCAGCTCTTCCCCGGCAAGACAGATCCTGCTTCTTGTCCTACATAAATAACCAAAAAGTCCCGCAAATTAATTTTCCTTTCTTTAAAACACGTGAAAACCCTTAAATAAATCTTTTGCAGTACTAACATCGTGTCCACACCCAGTCTTTCTTATCATTGTGTTGTTGCAATAGGACATTTGCATGATGAGTTCATTTGAGGGTTTATAATTACCTCAGTTTAAGAACCTGTGAACTTTTTCATTGTTTTGTAGCTATTGTTAGGGTTAGGGTCTATTGTGTTGACTTCTTTGTTATATTTGTTTTACCTCACTTGTGAGTTTCACATGTTCTTATACCGAGGCAGAGCCTCATTCGACTCGTCATCCAAATGTCCTATTGCAACAAAATTAATCGACCTCTAGCGTGCATTTTTAATAAGTTTTCTTCGGAAGGACCTCCGCTGGTAACAACTTGTAGGAGATAAAGACAAGCACAGTAACTCAAAGACTGAGCATTCGTATGCAAATGTCGCTTGTCCTTGCGGTTATTTCTCCAGGAGGTTGCAAAAGTAAAGTCAATGTTGCTGTTTTTGTTGGAGGTAAGCACAATCATAGGTCATCATAAGCCCTAACATTTCAAAAGCACTGGGCGTCTCACGCCTGTGCATGCCCCTTGCACTCGTCACGCAAGTGTGAATCACGCTTTAAGAGAAAAACAAAATAAGAAGGTGGTCTTACATTCTGGACTTGCGAGCTCGTTTCAGCCCAACTTATATTCGCTTCCTGATCTGGCTCACGTTTTGGATGCTGAGGATTTGTTGTATTTGCCACCCCTGTGTCAGGCTGTCCTGCATCTGCTTCCCAAGCTGGAGACTTCGGTCTGGCACCCACTACCGGACTTGGTTCAGTTTTTTGAGCTGGAGTATCAGGGCTGGCTTTTTTCCGGGTGTCATTCCACATTGCACTCTCTTCTTCGTCTTCCACAGTTTGTCTATATGCTACCCCTGGTCAAAACATGATAATAATAATAACAGAAAATAGAATCAAATGGTTTGCGACAAATATAGACGTTGTTGACAGAACATAATATCCCACGCGTGTAAGTGCGAGGCAGTCAATTTGGTCAATGAGGTCAATTGCAAACATTGAGAACCGGTCAATGATTCACGACATTCCTTTTTAGCTCATTGCCGGATTTCATACCGTGAGGGCCTGGGTATGCGTCCGTGTATTATGGGATTAACAGCACAAAACCCATATAATCAGAAAGAGCACACTGAGCTTTACAAAATCCTTAAGTTTCGTGTTAATTGGGCCAATATTGAACAAGATACAGCCATTCAAAAACTTCAAAATTTGCAAATAAATGTATGGATTTCTGGACAAGTGTCCGGCAATCCATACATTTGTTACTAAATTTTTAAGTTTTTGAATGGCTGTATCTTGTTCAATATTGGCGTAATTAACACTCGGTGTGCTCTTTCTGAATTTATGGGTCTTCTGTTGTTAATCCCATAATACACGGACTTATACCCAGGCCCCTACCGTATGAAATCCGGCAATAGATAATGTAGTCATGTCATGAGATGTCGGAGGCAGTCTTGTGGCACTCTCAATCACTCGATTCTTATTTATTAGATTGACGCTTATCCTATCCCTCCCCTGGTAAGTAATGTATTTGTCTCCATAGTCCTGTTGGCTAAACGTTTGCAAGTTTCAGGGGGTAATAGAAAGGCGCATATTCTTGCTTAGCTGTTAAAATCATGAAGTGAATACGGATGGCGTTGATCTTCGTTCGATCCTTAAATAAAATATACCTTTGGGGAGTTGGAACGTGGAAACCTAATACGATTAAATGTCTCATCCCCAGGCGCTTTAGACACGGACCGAAAGAAACTACTTCGTTTGAGTAAAGGATTGCAACATTCAGCAATGAATTAATTCCCCAAGGCATGATTCCTGCATGTTGTTGCATAGTTATGATACGTCAGTCTTTGACACAACATACAATGTTGCTTTCAAGTCGCTACACTGAATCAACATAAATAACGTGACCGGCAGGGCTTTTCTAGCAAAGAAAAGCGTATTTAGACAAACAATGTATTTGTTTTGGGAGAACGGTGCAATATGATCGATTTTTTCTGTTTACATGGAGACAGGCGCGACGAGAACGCAAATAAATTCAATAGCTTTCCAAGCCAAAACACCGATCTAGGTCAAAAAGTCTATATCCTTTGGCTTAAAATTAATCAGTATAAAAGGTATTAGAAAGCAGTTCAATATTATGGCAAAAAACGGTTACCATGCTTTAACATCGCTGTAGATTTCTGGAGGTCTTACACAAGTAAATATGATAACTTTCTTCTTCGCTTCCTTTGATGGGAGTCTTGTGTGGCATCCAAAAATACAGCTGAGAGCGAGAATACATGATAGCCAGTCACTGGGAGAGAGGCTGTATTACTTCGATAAAGTGCACATCATAATTAATGCAGCGAGATGGATTCTTGAGCTGGCTTTCAGGAGCCTTTGATTCTATATGAACCCCCATGAAGTCCGCACCGTAAGATCAACCAAGAAAAATATATCGAAAACAGATTAAAACATCTTCATCCTTGGGCACTGGTTGGAGTGGCAACGACAAGGCTAGCCTGCGTAGCTGGCGGGATTTGGCGCGCGAGTGCTTTTGTTTTGGTGGCGAAGCCGTGAACGCCAGAGGCGAAGCCGTGAGAGGATTGGTGAAGAGTCGAGTTGAATTCCCGCCTGCCCAAATTCGTGGGGTTTTTTAAATTACGTGTTCACCTGTGCACGCGAATTTCGGATTGGCTGAGAGTACTGAAACGTCAATCAAATGTTAATCTATACCTCTCATGTTTCCGAGGGGAAAAGGTTTGTTTTCATACACGGATTTAAAAATGGAAAATGCGAAGAAATGCATAGAGGGAGCTTTGGATTCTCTGGATTTCCGCAGGGAAAGCAGAAAAATTATACTAAACGAAGAACAGGAGAGAGCCGTTTAGGAGTTGATTTCGGGGAATGATGTGTAAAATGGGGTTGACTAGCCTACAGGACTTCTACGGTTCTATTTGTACATCTGCCGTTCTCTGTATGTTGGGTCACTCGACCTTTTTGTCGCTTCATTCGTGTTTATGAAGTGCACTTCATGGTGATGAGGGGCACTTCATGTTCTGTTATAAGGAGGAATTTAAGTAGAGTAGAGCCGTTAGATCGTGCTATGGCAAATTTTAAGAGGTAATAGGTCTGCTTGATTTCCGCTGTTATAGGCATGTCGCTTCGTTGAGTTTGACACCTCTGTAATTTGCCATGTGTTAGTGTATTGGTTTGGCTCATTTCTTTTGCAAGATATCATTTAAATCTCCAAGTATTTGCTTTTGTGGGACAAGATATGACGTTTTCTGTGAACGTGTAGGCTCGATTTCCAGCCGTTCTGTGAGCCCGCGTTCCTCGCCCCACACCACGGCTGGATCACTGGTCTACCCATTGTATTTCTTGACCAATAACAGAGAAGCCTGCTCAAATCGAGCAAGCTTCCCTGTGATTGGTCAATTCTGTCACTTGTCTAATCCAACATGGCGGATATCAGTGCGGATGAGTTTTCTTCTTCTGTAAAATGTGTGTTAGAGCGCTTCCACATCAAGAAATTTAGAGAAACACAACAGGAAGCCATTGTCAATTTATTAGAAGGGAAAGATATTTTAGTTTCACAGCCACCGGCCTCAGAAACATTCGTGATTTTCAGTCCTTCCCGATCACATGCATCATCGATGCTGCGTAGATGAGTCTGATTTACTTGTTGTTCGTTGGCTACCTCTCTGCTCAACTCGCTTATCCAGGACCGAGCCAGGGTCCTTACTTCAATAGGTATACAAGCAGCTTTATTGGAGATGAGCAAAATGACGAAAGCGTTACACGCAAAAAAGGAGTTGAGGGCGGTTTATTTCATGTCATGCTTGGGACCATGGATGTAAGCTCAACCGCTGGCTATCTATATTTGCAAGTGCAACTTAGAGGAAAACTTCAAAAGGCTTTGGCTGAGTTCCAGTAATGAAGCCCGGCCCATTGTATCCGACACTGGTAAGAATTAGAGTGGTTTGTTTGTAATATTTGTCGTAGTTGATTCCAAATTGATGTTAAGAAAACAACTGGATACATGAAGTGTGGGTTTTATCAAAGCAAGTTCTGACCGTCCGTCACAATGTTTCACACTTAAACTAATTGTGTAATACCTTCTGCTGGTTGAAAATAAAGGCTCATTGATTTTATTGTTCATATTGTCTTGATATTGCAGAGATACATAAATGACAATTACATTTTGCAATACAATCAGACCTATCCTATACTGTTACGGTGTTATACAGTATCTCAATTTAGTTCAGCATGGTTTGTTAAGTTGTGATAATTATTTTTTATCTTGTGATCATTCAGGCTTTTCAGCATTCTTTATGGCTTTATGTAATTTCTTTTAAACACAGATATCAAATAATTTTTTTTACAGGGGCTTTTCAGCCCAAAAAAAGAGAGAGCAAGCATTCCACAAATAGCTTTCAAGAATAAGTGAAATATAGTGTCTTGAAAGAGGTCCCCTTTCATTTGCTGTGTGTAACACGACAGCAACTAAGAAAAGGGGGTAAGTTTCTAAAGAAACTATGGTGCTGCGTCGGTAGGAGTATTACAAGATAATTTGGTTTTATCAACTGAGTTGATAATGTGAATTAGCCACCGTAAAGAGATTCAGAAGCTGACGTTTCGAGCGCTAGCCCTTCGTCGGAGCGAATCGAGGAATTGTGGGTTGTGTGTGGTTTATATACAGAAGTGTGGAGCTACGCTATTGGTTGGTGCCTGGCAACGTGAAAAACAGAATAAATTAGTTAAATGAAAAACGTTCGTTGATACCGTGAGGATTAAGAGTGCCGATTTGAAAAATAAATTTTTGTTCTAGAGTTTTGCGGCTTTCTGTGCTTCCTTGATGTAGGGAGAGGCCGCAGACTGTCATATGTTGCGTAGAATGATTCGGCAGATTAAAGTGTCTAGCGACCGGTTTAGATGCGTTTTTGTCGTCTTTCTCTACGTCACGAAGATGTTCTCGAAATCGGTCGCCTAGTCGTCGTCGCCTAGTCGGCGTTTCCTTAGAAACTTACCCCCTTTACTCGTTGCGTACAACTTAAAGCCTTTTTCCATGATAAAGAGGATGATTCTAACACCTCGGAAAAAGATATTTTCGAGACACTCCAGACTCGAAAATCGAAGTGGACTCCCCCAGAGGGCCAGTTTGCCTCTTTAGATTTTTTTATCAATAAATGCCGTCACGAGATCAACAAACTAAATTTCAATCGAAACACCAAATTTTCCAACCTTGCTTCGGAAGAGAGCGCGGCGCTAGTAAGCGCAAAGACATAATTGTGAAAGCGGCCGACAAAGGCGGCGCTTTAGTTGTTTGGCGGGCCGACCTCTACCAAAAAGAAGCTTTGCGGCAACTTTCTGACAACCTCCTTTTATGCTAAAGTCGAAAAAGATCTCACTTCCACTAACCAACAAATTGTCAAGAGCACTATTAATGATCTTATAGTCAAACAAGAATTGCCGGCTACTGCTACTAATCTCATCATCACAACTCCTAGAACTTCATGTATTTACTTTTTACCTAAAATTCACAAACCTAACAACCCAGGCCGACCTATTGTCTCTGCATGTAGTTGCCCTACCGAACTCATTTCTCGCTATTTGGACAAAATTATGGCACCTATCGTCAGATCTTTACCGTCATATGTTAAAGACAGTCAACACGCACTCCAAATTTTTCGCGATTTCAATTTCCTGGGCGAAGACAAACTTATTTTCACTATGGATATTACATCTCTTTACACCGTCATCCCTAATGGCGAAGGTCTTCTAGCCCTCAAACATTTTTTTGATTTACGTACTGTTAAGGAACCAAGCTCGGAAACACTGCTCCGCTTGGCTGAACTAGTTTTAACACTAAACTGTTTTTCATTCGCCGACAGTTATTATAAACAAATCAATGGTGTGGCCATGGGTACCAAAATGGGACCCAGCTACGCCAATCTTTTCGTAGGCTACATCGAACACCAATTTTTCAATCAATACAACGGCCCCAAACCTGACCTCTACCGTCGCTACATTGACGACTGTGTCGGCGCCACTTCCTCCACCAGAGAGGAACTCAATCAATTTATAACTGCTGTTAATTCGTTTCATCCGGCTCTTAAATATACCTGGGAAATTTCCGATACTTCTTTAGCATTTCTAGATATTAAGGTTTTTGTCGAAGGCAACGGTTTATGCACCAGTGTGCACTACAAACCCACAGATTCTCATAGTTATTTGTTGTATTCATCTTCACATCCATCACATGTCAAGAATTCCATTCCTTATTCTCAATTTCTTAGACTTCGTCGCCTTTGTAGTGTAGACTCTGATTTTTCCTTAAAATCAGAAGAAATGTGCGAGTTTTTCGACAAACGTGGCTATCCTGCCTCTGTTGTTGAAGCAGGCCATCATCGCGCCCAACAAATTGATCGGCAGTCAGCACTACAAACGTCTCAGAAGGAGAATAACAATAGAATTCCATTCACTCTCACATTTCACCCTCACAACCACGCAGTTAAATCCATCATTCTAAAAAACTTTAAATTACTTCAAAATGATCCCGATACTGGCAGAATCTTTTCGCAACCGCCATTAATTTCATTCAAACGCGACAAAAACATAGGTAACTTTTTAGTCAGAAGTGCTTTTCAAACGAGTGAACAACCCGGTACTTTTAAATGTGCACGCGCACGATGCAAAACATGTCCTTTCATTTGCAACGTTGAAAAATTGTCGGGACCCAAGCGATCCATTAAGATCACTGATCATTTTACCTGTACCTCAGCCAATGTCATCTACTGTATAACTTGCACCCTTTGCAAAAAGTTATATATCGGCGAAACAGGTAGACGACTAGGCGACCGATTTCGAGAACATCTTCGTGACGTAGAGAAAGACGACAAAAACGCATCTAAACCGGTCGCTAGACACTTTAATCTGCCGAATCATTCTACGCAACATATGACAGTCTGCGGCCTCTCCCTACATCAAGGAAGTACAGAAAGCCGCAAAACTCTAGAACAAAAATTTATTTTTCAAATCGGCACTCTTAATCCTCACGGTATCAACGAACGTTTTTCATTTAACTAATTTATTCTGTTTTTCACGTTGCCAGGCACCAACCAATAGCGTAGCTCCACACTTCTGTATATAAACCACACACAACCCACAATTCCTCGATTCGCTCCGACGAAGGGCTAGCGCTCGAAACGTCAGCTTCTGAATCTCTTTACGGTGGCTAATTCACATTATCAACTCAGTTGATAAAACCAAATTATCTAGCAACTAAGAAAACCGAAGACAAAATATTATGCCTTGGAGATGGAAGAGTTTGTCATTCTTCATCAGATTCTCAATCGAAAAAACGTTGCATTTAAGTTCAGGTTGTCAGTGGTAATGCAAACCTCACCTTTACCCTTTTTTCCTATCTCTCTACTGATTATGAATTTGTTATTTACTGTCACAGTAAAACAGGTAGTCTTGAATGGAGGAGGTCCAAAGAGTACATAATGGAATGACTTTCAAGCCAGAATTGATAAACAAAGGGTGCATTCCTTTGGGGTGATCTGGATCAGGATCATTGATCCAAGATCTGTCTGGATCATGGTGCATCAAAAGAACCAATGAATCCATCCTGGTTATGGATTCATCGGCTTCTCTGATGCACCGTCATCTAGACAGATCTTGGATCAATGATCCTCATCCAGATCACCCAAAGAATGCAGCCTAAATCAGGAGAACATTCTTAGTCATTTGCCAAATCAGATGGCAACATAAGAATTTTGATAGCGACAATTGCATATGAAATGAGAGTTTAAAGTCAAAGGATTAAAGTCATAATCCATTATGATCCTTCAAAAATTATTGAAGCATACTATTATAAGAATGGCAGGGAAGGAAGTAACACACCTGACCTGTGGGGCCCTGTGAATTGCAGATTTCATGTTGATGTATTGTTCTGACAATTAGGAATGTACACGCTACACTATGCCGTAGGGAGGGTTTACTCTTGCATTTTGACGCAGATTTAAGGGATTTGGAAAAACCTTGCAAACCTTAGAAATTTTGTAAATTATGAAAGGATGATTATAATGGTGATACATTTCAAAGCACAAATCTGAAATCTCTGTAAGTTTTATAATTATCCAGTGAACCAGCTGCCCATTTGAGCATCCAAAACAACAGACAAAGTTTTTCGTGCATGTATGGCCGCGTTACTGTGCGTGAAACACTTGGCATTATTTTCGGATGCGGACCACTAAGGAAACGGGTGTCCCCCTCAATATTCTATTTTGCCAGAAAAAAAGGTATTTTGGGCGATTTTTACTGGTAAATCTACTTGATTTTTGAAGGTTGATAATTTGTAGCAGCAATTTTTGATAATTTAAAAAAGAAGGGCTAGAACTATACCATATAAAGCGATGATACGAGTTTATTACGCCCGTGTACCAGAGCATGACACGCAATTTTGTTCACTTTGTTGTCGGACCACTAAAGTCAGGATAGCAATTGGCAGCCTTAATCTCTGGTATCCTTTTTGCCAAGAAAATAAAGAGTTCTTACCTCCATTTCAAACTCAGGAGCTTCTTTCCTTTGGAGATTCTGTAGGACTAGCGACATTCAGTTATGCTACACAGTGTAACCGGCATGGTAAACTGGCAAGGTAAAGCTCTAGTTTGCTAAGGAGGTCTTGCAACACAGGCAGGCTGAAGAAGCAACGTTGGCTTATGATTCCTGGTTTCAGAAGACGGTTCTCTTTGGCGCAGGATCGACGATTTCGACTAACTCAAATATTTGTTTACTCAGTGATTCGTGACAATCGTTGTAAAGATACCCTTCGTAACGAGATGCTTGCTGACTACGATTTCTAATAGCTTTGAAATAAGTCCCTGTCTTTTTTTACGCTTTTCCTTGGATTATCCAAAACATTCCCACGTAGAACACATCCTTACTAACAGGTTTAATTTTTTGCGTAGCAACAAACTCCCCCATTTTTTTCCCGCGCATGGTAATTTGCATAAAAGCCGGATGTGACGTCAAGGACAAGCGCTACGGACCAGTGATCCAGCCGTAGTTGGCAGGAGGATATATGACCGGACTCCCATAACGGCTGGAAATCGAGCCTAGTGAACGTGTTGCTTACTTGCATTCTATATTGTGGCGCCGGTCCCGAATGTGATTAGAACTGTTTGCAAGTACAGTAGGTAGGTAGATTGTTATCACGGGTATCATATTTGCCTTCGTAAGTTTTTCAACGGAGAGGCCGTAGCTTTACTTCGAGAAAGCTATATGCTGGTCTAGAGAAATTCTTATGTTTCTTACCTCTATTTGGTCAAGCCTATGTTTCTGGAGCTCGATGTATAGGTTTATTCTTCCTTTGATCGTTCTGGTACCACAGGATTCAAATGTAGCTCTTTACGCGCAAGTCGACTGTGTTGCGTGTTGTATATGCCATTGTTCGGCTTAGTTCAGGCGAGACCATGGTTTCAATCGATCCTCTTTGTGGATCTCATCAGTTGCCGGTATTTCTAAAATACTCTGTACGTCTGCAGTTGCTAGTGCAACTCGTACATAAATGAGAATGTAAGAAATTCCTTTGAGTTATTGGAGACCTCCACGTAAATCAAGGGTTTATTTCAGATGAGTCGCATGCATTCGCGCTGTTTCGGGCGAAAATAAACCTCAAGTTGTCACACTTCGCTCTCTGATTGGCTCATATAATTGATTCATCAAAAGTGATAAAAGTGGGCGGCAAGCAAAAACCATGCGAAATGTGTATTCGCTGCTCGCGAATATGGCGGCTCCGCCGCCGCTCGCCCGCTCACGCATCCCGCCAGCTACCCAGGCTACCACATGGCTCTCAAAGTTTTTAAATCTGACGGTTAAGAACAGTTGAAGTGTCATTGTAGCCATCTCAGTTTTAAGTTCTCAGATTTTCCATCCCACTGGAAAGGTGACAAGTACTTACCTAATTACCAAGAGAAAATGATGGGACAGGGAGGGACGCTCCCAGTCCTGGCCTTGGGAAATGTCAATTCCACTAAAAATATTTTAGGATTGCCGGAAACAGCGGGAGTGAACTTCCTTTTACGTCCGCATGATACCATTCTTTTGGTGATCACGCAATTTAGAAACGGCGGTCCACGGGAAAATACGTCGAATGATGTGCTTTTTAGGGGAACATTTGAGAGAATAAATCAGTGTCACAACTTGTTGGGAATAAAATGGCTTTTGCAGACGGAGGGAAATCCAGTTCTGAGTGGTCAACAAAAACAACAAACCGACGTTCCGGCTGGACATGTTATAAAGGTCGTGGCGGCTGTGATGCACTGTGACTTCTATAAATCGGGAGCACGGTTCTCATGGACTTAGACATTGATATTGGCAACGACAATGAGATCTTCTCCTCACATTGAAGATTGAAATTAAAGCTTACCCCACTAGTGAAAATTAACAAAAGGTGAAAGCATGAACGTGATCAATGGAAGATGACACCTCCGTCTTTGCCGGTTTCCTTTGTTAGAAAAGCAGTCAGAAGAACTGAGTTATCCCTTTCAGTCAGTTCAGTGTACTTTGGTTCCTGGTTTAAAATCTTTTTTTTTTTTTGCCGCTTACATGAGAGTAATTTTGTCGTTGAATTGAAAATTATGTTACGTCAACGTTGTTCTGTTTCTCTGTGAATTCAAAATTATTTCTGCGCGGGTTTCTGTCGCTGATCGCTTCGCTCCAAGCTACAGGAGTTTTTTTTTGTCGCCGTAACAGTACATTCACAACTAGATCAGTTCTTACATTCCCATGATCGCCATGCTTTTGGTTGTTCAGTCCCTGTGTCGGCATTCAAAATTATAGCATCATTTCTCTCGCTGAACGCTACTCTCACTGTACTCTGCAAGCCTGACCCTCCAAGGTGTTTGTTATTGTATTCCTGATCAAAATGATTTCTGTCACTGGTCGTCCCACTTCGCTTTGCTACGAGATGTTTTGTCACTGTACTGTTATTCAACATTTTTCTGTTGTTGATCTCCTCCAGCTCCGAGCTGTTATTTTGTTGAGTTATTTTCTAGGCTGATCGCCACCCTCCGAGTTGTTTTATCCGCGCCGCTAAGGTTCAAAATATACTTTTATCGCATGGTTGAGGCATGGATAGTATTCAAATTGGTTTCTGTCCCTAATCACTCGGCTTCGAGTTGTTTTGGTTTCGGCCTGGTTTCAAAATATTTTAGCGAATGGTTTTGCAGCTCGTCCATGATTACTCCTCCAGCCGGGTTGAGAGCAATTTTGTCGCTCGGTTCAAAAATAGTTTTTCCGTGGGACCCAAACTACTTTTGTTCGGTGTGCTAAGATTTCTTTTGTCGATGCGTTTAGTGGTATCAGGATTGCTACAGAGTGAAATAGTATTTCACGTTATGTTACAATATCGAACAATACGATAGTTCTCTGCATGTTGTTTACAATTAACAAATGAAAGCAATTAAATTCTTTATTGTTTTCATCGCTGTTTTCTTTGGTTCAAGTTCTCAGAGGAAAAGCATTGATATTCCTTAATGCCCCCTAGCGTTTTTTTTCCAAAGAGGTTGTGGGTCTTTGGCCGCTTCTACTGACGAAACGTATTTCCACGCAGACCGCCATTTCAGAATTCCCAGATCAACGGATGAAAGGTATCGTGCGGACGTCTGGGGAAATCGACTTCCGTTTCCGCCTAAAGCTAAAAATAACTTTAGTGGAATCGACATATCCCAGCCAACGCCCTCAACGTCCCATCATTTTCTCTTGTAATTACTTAATATTAGTATATTTTGTTATTGGAAACCTCAAAATTTCTCAGCTCTCCAAACACTGTACATGGGCGTAGCCAGGATTTTTCAAAGGGGGGTCACACTGAGTCATATAGAGGGTACTCACCAGATTGTCACCTGAATATTGTAGGTTGTTTACTTACAAAAAATCTTACAAACTGACCAACACAGCCATACCATATCTACATACCTGGAGTACAACTCAGGCCAAAGGGATCATGCTAAGATTTTCCAACAGCAACGTTTAGGAACGTATTTACAATACTCACGGTATCTTGCCCCAGACGGGTGCGCTGACTATCCTAAGAAATATTGTACTTCATTTTTTTAAAGCCGGAACACGACGCAAACCCCGCAATCTCTAACCTATTACAATATTTCAGTCTCATTGTTGAGATATGATTTGCAATCGAAACGACTATACCTTGGCAAAAGGAGAATTCTGAGACGCTCTTTGATCTGTTTGTACACAATTCTCTGCCTGAAGTTAATGACTCGTCTTCGCTTGCTTGACAAACGCTTCTTTCTTTTGGTTGCAGTGGCTCGCTTGATTGCCTCTTGTACATTGTCTTCGGAGATTCTGCGACAGCTGGTGACATCAAGTTGACTCCAGATGTTGACGACCCTTAAGAAAAAGAGAAAATACATCGATACCAAACACGAATCAAAATTAGGTCTGTATTGCACTAAGCACACTGGTACAAGTTAGGAGAGGAGGGAATAATAAAAAAGATGGAACTGGGAAGAATGTGCAGAATTTCCTTATTCTTCGATAGAGTTTGTTTTATAACCACTGAAAGTAAATTCTAAAATACAGAACTAGTAACCCTTCACAAAGCAACTGAGAATACTAGACATAAATCGTACAGATACTCCTTAATTCTGTGTGTGCTTCAATGCTAACAACAGCTACAGATGTGCAGGTACTTCCCACCAACACTGATTCCCAAATATTTCTCTGTTAGTTTACTTGAAACAGAGGAGTACGTGCTAACCATTTACAAACCATACCATGAACAAGTTTCCTCATTCTCTCCACCAGCGCTTCACATTGATGCTTCCAGCTGTACTTCTTGTCATAAGATGCTCTCAGTTTTTTAATCTCTTCAAGACGCGCTCTATGGTTGAGACGCACGTCTTCAATTTTTTCAGCCCAATATGCCGGGCTGTCCACATCAACTATGAATGATCTACCAAAAGGAAAGCTCTCTATTGCTCTAGCAAACCCTGACCTGCTACTAACTAAGATGGGTAAACCAGCCGACAGGGCTTCCAGGGAAATTAGACCAAATCCCTCTGATTTTGACGGCATGATGGCAAGATCCACCTCACAAAATAGATATTTCATGTTTTCTCGGCTGTGGTCAAACTTTCTAACCGTCAGCTGATAAGTATCTATACCATATTGAAGAAGC
>JAEMPF020013905.1:10201-20201 GCA_022496165.2 Catalaphyllia jardinei
AATGAAGAATTGTGACAGTCACATAACACCCAAAAGGAGGTTACGTAGCCTATGATAAATACATGCACTGTTACTCTCCATTGAACAGAAAGTCGTGGGCTAACACTTCAGGCTCACTAAGTCACGAGGCGGTCAGAGTTGAGAAATTACTTTTTCAAGGAGGATATGTTAGGAAACCTACTTTGAAGGTCATCTGGTGCGATCAAATGGTAATTGAAGACTCTTTTGATGAGGATTCCTGATAAACGTTTCCCATGCTGGGGTTTTTCTGCTGCTAATTATGCTTCCCATTACCTGAAAGAAACCCAAATAACCATCTCAAACATCCACCAGCTTACTAGCTGAGGTCTGCAGGTCGGAGCTTATCCCAGTTTCTGAAGCATGAAGCAACTAGGAGTATTCCTACTGCTACCTGGATTGGATGCTAGTCCATCCGACAGAGTTACCCCTAGCCTTAGCTTCACCGGTACCCATTTATACACCTGGGTGGAGAGAGACACTGTTAGAGTAAAGTGTCTTGCCCATGAATGCCACGTAATGTTCCCGGGCTGAGGCCCGTTTCTCAAAGGTCCTGAAAAGTTTTCGCAGCTGGAAAGCCGTAGCACAATCGCAAACTTTATGATTACAGAGCTATTTTAATCACATTCTTAATATGAACAGAGATTTCCTTCATACAAGAAGTTCCAGGCGTATACACCTCGCGGTTTTTAGACACAAATGAACTAAAAATGGCTTTGCGGGCCCGAAAAGTTTCCAAGACTTTCGAGAAATGGGCCTCAGTGCTCAAAACAATGAGGCCACGTACTCCGCCTTCCCACAACCAGCTCGCGAGATTTGGTATCAAACATTTTCGTTCATGTGTAAGAGCGTTCACCATAAATCCACCGATTTGTTTCTACCCTCTTTCGCTCTATGAGTACATCACGCAATCTTTCTTCTTCCAAAGGAGGAATGCGTGACAAGCAACTAAGAAAACAACAAATAACGACATATATTCCAGGCTAACTTCCCATATTAGACTCCCTATACATATTTCCATGGGAATAAGTGATATAGAAATACCATACATGGAAATATAAATAGGGAGACTATATGGGAAGTTAACATGGAGTATATGCCCAAATAACAAACTCTATTATCCAACGGCACCTCGTAGAGTACAAATAACGCCCAAAACGAGTACAAATATCACGCGGTATTTGCAGTAGTCATGCACCTCTTCGGAACCTCTAATTTTATTTGCTCCCGGAATCATCCACCTCTATTGTTTTCAGGACTAGGGCCATTGTTTCTGTTGTTTATTCTATTGTGTTCTCGGCCAATCCTGTTAGACCTTACGAGAGGTGCGTGGCGCCTCGGTATTTGTACTCTTGTATCGGTATCTGGTATCGCTGGTATCGCGGTATCTGGACTCTTGCTCGGTGACAAGAAATGAGGGGCACAGGATCAAGTAATCTTCTCGTAAAAAGAACGAAGAAAAGAAAAGAAAATTAAACAAAAACAACAGCAAAAAAAAAAAAAAGAAAACTGACACGTTTTCAATCTCAAAATCGTTTCAGCACTTGTTGAAGAGTCAAGCAGTTTTCAACGACTCAGCCAGAGTCCTTGAAAGCGGCTAGGTTTAAGGACTTTTAAAGACGTCTTTTGAAATTCAGAACTATGCAAGAACATACAGACATATTGGTGATAACCAACACACAGAACAAACTCACTGGATTGTCTTCATATTCGCGAATCAGAGCAGCCTTTAACCGACCCATTTCATTTTGTTTCCGTGAACCCGAACCTACAGAAAACAAACAGTGTCCACAAGACAAGTAAACAGTAGTCGATTCTTAGCGTACACACTAAGACGAAGAAATTTGAAAACACAGCTTTATTTCCACAATTAGGCCTACGGTCCACACTAATCCGTCACGAAAACGGAGCTTTTCGAAAACGCTCTCCAAACCGGTGGCATTTGAAAACACCAGCTTTGCGTTTTAGTATGGACGGAAAACATTTTGTAAACGAAGCTTTTCGAAAAAGATACTTCACGATAATAATGTGATTTCCCTTTCCGAGGCCTTTTCAAACACGAATAAATTTGGCCTGTGTTTGTGGCCTTTTAAACTTCTACTAACGTGGCGCTAGCGTGGACGGAAAACATTTGATGAGCCACACTTGAAACATGAAAAATCGAATAAACGCTGTGGCATTTAATCGAAGAAATATGGTAAACTTTATTAAATTGTCAAAATATTTAGCTGATTGGAAAGCCTCTCTACTGATTGGGGACAATCAATTTAGTTAAAAACCACCTCTTATTAAAAATGAGCTAAGGAGGTCACTAATTTTACCAATAATTATTTACAGTGGAACCCCATTAATGCGTTCATCAATGAGCCATGAAAATTTGGCCATATTAGCAAGGTGGCCGGAAGGACGGGCTGGGGTGAAGTTTCAAAACTGGTCTGAATTAACTGACATCCTCAACCAAGTGACTGATATTACGTCAGAACTGCAGTTTCTAAACAGCTGTTCTTTGGTAAGCCTCTGGAATGCAACGTAATTTGGAAAAACAAATGAACCTTCAATCAGCACATAAAATAATAAACAATGGGATGATGAACATAACTGGTTTGAGTGGCTGTATTTACAATAAGCCGGGTGAAAGGATTTTTTAACTCAGAATCAGTTTTTGACTATGACCATTGGCCATATTAACGGGATTGCCTCATTAACAGGGTTAGAAAATGTACCCATGGGTATTTCATCAGGACAAAAATGCGGTAATAAAGAAGTGACCTTATCTGTATGAAGGAAAGTGCATGAAGTAAATTTTCACAAGGTTATTTTGGCCGATTTTTGAAATTTTCCAGGAAATTTTGGAATATTGGATGCTCTACTTTAAATGGCAACTTTGTTTACGGTTTTAGGGTCAAGAAGGTAAAATTGGCAAGCTCCCAGTTTCTGTTTCTTTTTTTGGCAGGTTGGAATCTCTGTATGACCATTTGTGTCTACAGAAGACTTGATTACATGACTGTATCCACAGAAACTTGATAACAAGATACATACCATCACTTTCTTTCCTTTGAATTCCAGGATGTGACATGATCGGCCAACTTCTTGCCCAGCTCCCCTAAGAGCACATTTATATGTTGCAAGTATAGAATGTATATAAACTTTTATAATCCATAAAATATTTTTGCTTTTGCAAAATTGGTCTAAACAGGTCACATGGTCAAATATTCCCCAGCTAAAACTTGGGAATATCCGAGAATATTCCCCAATTTTCAAAACTATGCATGTTGTGAAAAGATTTGAAAAATAAACAGAGGACAAATATCCTAGCATATTTTCGCGCCAAATGGAGGCTATTGTCTATATTTATTTTTATTAAAAACTGGATAATTGGATAATGCAATTCGAGAGTTTTTATTGGCTTAGCCATCATGGTATATGAGCCATTATACCATGATCTACAAAAATGGCGAGCGTATGCGTGATTTTTTTGGCCTTTTTAGTCTAGTTTTCTATATTTTGGGGGCGTTTTTAATAAAACAATTATTCCACTTGCGCTTGTTAGATATGAGATGATTTTAGCCAACGAGGCGCGCTATCTATCATCTCATATCCAACGCGCGCTCATGGAATAATTGTTAAATATAATAACCCAAGTTATTCTCGCATTTTGATTGGTCCTCGCCTATGATCTGTTAGAGGACAGATGCACGATTGACGTCATCATTACAAAGTTTTTCCCTCTGCCGTTTTAAAATGGCGGAAACTTTTGAGAATTAGGATGATATTTTACGTGACCGGGCAAAAGATAAGGTACAAAAAAGTCTTGCCGAGGCATTGGACAGGTTCGAGAAGCCAGAAAACGAAAGATAAAGCCGTTTCTTTTATAAAATGATACAGAAATAATTTTCTAGCAGCCTCAGTCGGCAGTCGAGCGAGACTAAACCACGCACAAACTTGGTCTTGGTTAGCTGAGGACCATTGCTTTATCTCGAATTTAACAAACCCAACAAACAAAATGTTTCTGAGATCAATTTATTTTAAAAAATTCAACTTTTCCCAGTGACAAAACAACTGTTGACCCACTGATTGATGTCAGGAATGAAACATCAAAATATCACTTCTTAAAATTGGTGAAATAAAATTCATAACCTTGCTTTCCGGTGCGAATGTTCCTGACCGTTTCAGGGCACAGCAGCGAGCTAAGTATAGCTAACCACAGCTCACGGTCAACAGTATCGCAGCTAAAATGTGTCTCTGACACTATGACAAGCTTTTTTGAGAATCAACTCTGAAGTATAAATTGGAGTGCTAATTGAACCCATGAATAACCCACTAGGCGTTAGCCCTAGTAAAGGGAATCAGGGAACCACAGGAGGTAAAGAAAAAACCTTTTGTCCTCGGCAGGAATCGAACCCACGACTTCCGGATTAGATCTACCGTTACTCTGCCGACTGAGCTACTAGGTGGTGAATCGCGGCGAAGAGAAAGTAAGGGTACATATGAATGTTGGGTTCGATTCCCACGGAGGTCTGTAAGAAGAGAAAACCAGAGTCAAATAAGAGTGCATTATTTACTGAGACAACATGGAATACCATCTTTTTTAGGGGGGTTTTAGCATAAGCTTTTTTTTACATGGTCTTGTCACCACTCCGGGGTATTGTTGGTTTTCACCGCACCGGTCATGTGATCAGAACTAAAAATCGTAACCATTGAATACATAACGTCAAGAATCTGGCATATGACAGATGGTTGATATATCTTCATGTACGTGTTTAAGTCGGCAAACAATGTCACAAGTTATTACGCCAATAAACAAAGCTAAGTAACTTCGCCAAGAATTAGGTTACTGCAGTCTTTCATTCGCGCGGTAGTGACATTCTTCGGAGAAGTGTTGCAACCATAGTATGAAGCAGCCATATTAGTGCCACACGGCATATGGCGGCCGTTAGGTGGCTGGAACATCTGTCATTGAGTTTTGCTATTCAAACGAAAAGTTAAAACACGTCAAAATGAATACTTCTTCTAGTGCAAAAACTGTTTAGTTTGCGAAATCTAACGCGATAACTCATCTTTTGTCCTACGCGAGAGCCTTTTCGGAACTGTCTCGGGCCGCCATTGAAATGTCACCCAACGTAAAGGCTTGTAAATTCAAACGTGTTCTATTTATAAACAAAGCACCCTGTCGGGCTAAAACGTTATAGAATGTCAAGATTCTTAAGGTTCTTATATGACTTAAATCCGATAAAACTAAAACCTCCGAAGAAAAAAGCAATTTTTAATTTTGGACAATGACTAAAAACCAGAATTTAGTAAAATGATATGACCAGATTTATTATGCTTTTGTTTTTTTCAGACCGTACCTCGGAGCGGTATTGCCGATATGCTACCACTTTGCTAGTCAATGAATAAGAAAATATCTCAGAGTCATTCGTTGAATAGACTTGCCAGTGAATTATCAGGTATAGCAGCCATCTCATAACAAGAATTGTTATTCACCGCTAGACACAAACAAAACAAGAGCAAAACAAGAAACAAATTTTCCGCATCTCATTATCAATATCATGTCTCGGGCGATGTATATTTTAGTCAGGTCTTAGTGTAGTTCCAGTTTTAGATATATTTTGACTTGATCCCCCTTCATAAAAATTCTTAGGTGCGAACCATATGGGACACACTACCCCTGTTTGCATTTGTTCCTTTAAGTCGCCTTTCTGCGAAGTTCAACTCGACTAATACTGAACACCTTTAGAAAAGTGCTCATCCTTTTCAATACGAGACAGCTTAGACAACCAACCAGAATGGCTTATAATATTTTTTAAGTATTCCACTTGGTAATATTTTCCACAGCATGCGAGTTTTAATCATGAAATCATGTAGCCAATTCTTCAAGTATTCTTTCCATTCTTGTAACTGCCAGTCTGCCAGGGACCCATAGTGCCCCAGGAAAATAAACTAGAATTTTTGTACAGACAGCGCTGCACCCCATCCTTTCCGTAAACACCTATATCTCGATCCTGTGTTCTTTCATTAACTTTTGCTCCTCGCTGTATTTTTCGCGGGCTACAGGCCTGCTTCCTGATGCTAGCCAATGAGCTGTATTTGCGAGCTGTCCGCTGTAAAAGGCGTTAGACGACACAAATTTTGGTCCCACTGCGTTTCTTTCTTCCTGCCGGAAGTTTCCACTAGTAGTGTCATTCTTTTTAAAATAGTAACGACAAGTTAATGGTGTCATTGTTCTTGTGAGACAACATGGCGACAGATATTTCAGAAGCAACATTTCCATGTTATTAATGCGTGAAATTATAGTAATAAACAGCATTTGATATTGGAACTCTGACGCTAGTCACGCATATCCGTCATACAAAGAACAAGTCAAGAGGAGGTTATGTCAACCAGCTTCATTCTTCCAAGAGCAAACTATAGTTTTACTACGATACCAGTGGCCACACCCGTCAGGATTGGAAGTTAACAAAGATATACTATATTGGTTTTATAATGGAACATATTTACTATCTTTGTGATCATGACGTGAGGAACTCAACTTCCCACAAATTACTAGATAGATAGATAGAACAATGCCAAACCTTATATAATGACTGACGTTAAGGCCAACGGGAACTTTTTACGCCTTGATAACCACTAAGAAGTTAGGAGGGCAAGCAGAGTAAACTTGGAAAAGCTAACCACGAAGGCGAAAGACAAGCAGCAGTGGCCTTAATTATGTGTCAAATGGCACGACGACGACTGAACTGAACTGAACTCTCAGTGACGATTTTTAATCCTGTGCTTTCAGACAGCCTTCCATTTGTTTGGTTCTATATTGTTTGGCCGTTAATTTATGTTTTTAGCGTTTTCTCCTTATGCTTGATCCCCTCGGTATTTCGGCTCGTTTTTGCGCCTATGTAGAACATCTTAGAGTATGTCTTATTGATATGGCATTCGATGCAGATATATACAGATAATTCTCTGCAATGAAAGAAGACAGGAAAGCTAAAAGAATGCATGGGATGCGGTACCAGCTAAGTGAGCGACATTTTTGAATAACATGTTTTCGTTTACCTAACCGCAATTTTAGATTATGCTAATATAGACTGTGTTTGAATTAAAAGTACGTTTTTTCACTTGGTACAGGTCATTAGCTAACTGCTCGTGGGTTACTACTTACCAGGGGGGTGCTCCATTATACGATGGGCTATATAGGTATGTTCGACCCCAAAGGAGATGACTTTTTAGCCGTTTTGGTCAGGAATCGTGGCCTACTACCACCATCAACAAAAGCCCTGCGCGTTGCATTTCATTGGTCTGACCTAGGGAACTAATTACAAGGTAGGTCTGAAACAGTAAAGACCAAGTCTTAAATAGTGAATCGAAGTTGTAACTTTTGATCAGCTCATAAATGGTGTAGGAAAAATCGCACTGAGATTTTTGTCTTAAGAAGGCTCATGGTTTATGGAAGCGAGCTGCACACCTCCACCTAATTTTTCTGGGAGCACGCCCTCCGGAACTCCTAACCACTTGTATTGTTGCCTTGATAAAGAGGTGCAGCAATAAGATTGATAGCTAGCTGTCAGCTTTTAGCAGAACAATAATTGTATAACAGCCTCGAGCTACTTAACATGTAGATGAGGTAAAACTTAATTAAGCAGTTGCTACTTTATGCTAACTTCTAAAAAGAGACAAAAGGTACGTTTTCATCATGAATTGGAGACAGTTAATCCAACGGGTTTTTTTTCTGCTTTTACTATTCGTCAAACTTCAGATGACAACATCCGTAACGCCGTTGAACACGGTCAACGCAACAAAAAGCTCGGACGAGCCAGCTGACGAGCCAAGGGTCGAGAAGAGCTGTCTGGAATACGACTACCAAATTCATGATGCCCTGGCATCTACAAAGCCTCCGCTTGATAATTACTTCAACATCTCGAATGGTCTCTACCCCTCTGAGGACTCATCATCTAAACTTATAAACATCTGGGTACATTTTATTAACTCCACCGTCAATCTCACTGAAGTAGACCAGCTGAAATTTATTTGGAGTCGGTCGTGCTTGTATGTGAGTGATCGCTACTTGAGCCTCCATGCCATGAGCCTGTATTCGCTGGCGACCATATGGCCTCACCGACGACAGCAAGACCTTCATATAACAATCAATGAATTCTGCAATCCACACGAGAAGAGGAGAAAGCTACTTCAATTTTTATCAAAGGTAAGGATCCAGTACTGAGTTGTACAATTTACCAGAGAATGTTAACGTTGGTTAATATTGCACCTTTTTAAAGCCAGCCTGGTTGCCAATGTGAAAACTTTACCTTTGCCTACTCCTTTCGAAACAAATGAGACGATCTTTTTTATCGGGAGCCATAATGCTCCTGCTTTTAGCTAAAACTCCAAGAAAATAGTGTAGAAGTAGAAACTTTATTACCGTGTCAGAATCTTCTAGTTCGAAAGATATCCCTTACTAACGTGGGAACACAAATAATAATAGATAACATTATTTACAAAGAAATTACTCTCCACTAAATTTTAAAAGAATTAAGACATGTATATAAAAAAACACTATGAAATAAGAATTGAAGAAATCAATTAAGAGAGCTGATGTCGCGATTAACAGAGAGCTGATGTCACGCTTACGTAGACGGTTTTTAAAACTGGCTAACGATGTAACTAATCTGTCTGCAGTTGTCAGTTTGCTCCATAATGTGAATCCTAAATAGCGCAATGAATGTTTGCCGTAAGTCACTGTGTTACACCTGGGAA
Organism: Catalaphyllia jardinei; assembly: GCA_022496165.2. NCBI lineage: Eukaryota > Metazoa > Cnidaria > Anthozoa > Scleractinia > Caryophylliidae > Catalaphyllia > Catalaphyllia jardinei. Next base: position 18,965 of record JAEMPF020013905.1, read on the forward strand.
CTGAAAGGTCGGACTGTCTTAAATTATAGGAAGAGTTAAGTACCTGAAAGATGTTACAAGGACTTAGGTTGTGTTTGACTTTGTACATAAAAATGCATATGTCTTGTAGACGTGAATTTAGTAATGAAGGTAACTTAGCAATCTGAAGCAAACGTTCATAGGTGGAGTGTTTGTCTTTGTACACAGCCCTTAGGCCTCTTTCTTGCACCCTCTCTAATCTGCGACTATCACTAGATTTACAAGAATGCCATATAACATGGCAGTAGGTTAGATATGGTAAAATGGCTGCTTTAAAACGTTGTAGTGCATCTTGGATCTATTCAAGCAATTTGCGCCATAGAAAACACGTTGTATCACACGGCTTGACCATGCAAATTGTATATTGAACAAAGATGGTCACCGCAGTTTGCATTCCGGCGAATCCCATTTTTATTTGCTTAACATTGAAAATTTCTCTTTCTCTTAACAGCTTGAGGATATCGTTATCAGCCCATCCAGCTTTAATCCTTCGCTAAACAATGTTGAATGTGTTGTAGAGGAAAGCTCGAAACACAACTTCAGGAACGTCGAAAAGGCATTTCCTCAAATATGCTGGCTTATCTTGTGTTCCTCTTTGATAGGAAGTAACTTTGTAAGCACCTTATTTTTACGATATTGTAAGAAACATTACCAGGGGAACCAAAGCCGCGGTAAGGCTAAATCAGCTCTACTTTTCATATTTGTTTTGTTTTGGTTGGGCACAGCTGTGGCTATTCTTGCTGCATTTTACAGCATCCAATTGCAAATACTTTATCCTTTGATTTATCTCATTTTCATTTTCTTGGTATGTCTACGTCGATTTCTTTATTGTCTATGTCGCGGACATATTGAAAGCGATATCGACGGTAAAAAGTCGTGGAAATTCGGGAAGCATGGGATAGCAGAGCCAGTGAGAGGTTTTCTTTGCGCGGCGTACCCAGGTTGTTTTATCGCTGTGCATCACACCTTGTGGGTAATGATTGGAATAATAACAGAGCCGTTCTGGGCTTTGCCAATCATAACAGCATTAGTAATGTTGGCTTTTTTATTTTACGTGTTGTCTTCACTTTTTTTCTCATTTCTAAGGTGGGACAGGTGGCAAACAATAAACTTTGCGCTGTTAGTTGCCGTAGGATTGTCAGTCATATTAGTGCAGTTTTCATTCTTTATAATCGGTCAGCAGTTTTTTGACGAAAGCTTGATCTCAAGCGCAATTCAA